>APFE031245189.1:0-10558 GCA_000404065.3 Pinus taeda | reverse complement strand
CCCGCCTGCCCGTTAGGGGTGGCTGGGTGATTTTGATTATATAAATAAAAAATTTATGATATATTTTCGTTGTTAATTTAAGCTAATATGTTTTTGTTATTTACTGATTTATGTGTTTCTATTTTTCAGGAAAATGGCATCAAAGAAAATTTCTGTGAATCTTTTTGTACCAAAGACTCTTAAAGGTGCATCTTGAAAAAACATTGGTGAACGAACTCCACTTGAGCTCATGGCGACAAATCTTTCAAGTGCCTCAAGTGATAAGAAGATAATTTTAGACTAGAAGAATTCAAAAGAGGTGAAGTTTCCATCAAGAGTCTGGTATGTGAAAGAAAAAGAAAGCACAAATATGAATATATATCTATATATTGATATACCGAATGATAATGGAAATTTTGAGGTGATGGGAAGAGTCATAGATATGTGTTCGGTACCGAACACTAAATTTGTTTACATACTTACAAAAGCTCCCAAGTCACATGAAAGGATTAAATACCAACTATCATATTCATTGTATGACATGAGAGAGGTATCTACAAAGTTGTGTAAACAAATCGTAAATGAGATGACACAAAACATCGTAAGTATTGTTATTTATATTTGTATTTTGCATTCTTGAAAGTGTCTCGCTATATTTTTTTAACTTTTGTTTTATTTACATATGATATTTTGTTTGGCAGAATTTTGTTGAAAGTTGTTCAATTAGGTTGGGAGGCATTCATTTCATAGAGCATGATATCATGAAAGTTGTCAGAAATTTTTACTTAGTGTCAGAAGAAGATATGTAAAACAAGAAAAATGTAGTAATTGATGATGCTACAAAACTACATCCAAAGAATCAGAAGAAAAAAAGGCCTCTGGTGGATAGATCTAGCAAGGGTAAACAAGTTACTTTTGAGGATGATGAAGTTGAAACTGACAGTGAAGCATATGTTTCCATTACTAAAGATGACATTGGAACTAAGAAAATTCATAAAAGACCAAAAGTAACAATGCCCAAGAATAAATCTGTTGAGAATTTTATGACGAAGAAAAGTAAAGTTGAAGATTTTGAAGTAGTCATTACCAACAGTCAAGAACCTAGTGAAACTTCAAAAGAAAGCAGAGAAATCATTACACCATGAGCTGATTTAGATTATGGCATTATCAAAACAAAACAAAATTCCATTCGACAGAATTTGACAAAGAGAAACTTAATTGATGGTGGTCGTACATTTCAACTTAATGTCAGACAAACCTATAAGGCAAGTGAAGGACAATGTCAATATCAAGTCAAAAAGCCACATCATCTGCATGTTCACAACTTGAAGACATTGATGAGGTACAATCCATATGCTCATGTTGTTAGTTATGTGCTTCTTGTTGATTCACTTCAAGTTCCCAACAAAGAAGCATTTGATAAGTCAAAATGTTTTGAATACACTTATTATGTGCTTGGGGGGAACCATTCTGTCGAAGCTCAAACAAACACAATTGATGGAGGAATATCCTAATAACCCATGTTTTGAAACAATGAAATGTATCATTTATGCTGGTTTAAATGAAATAGAAGAAAATTTAGTGGCATGGGATCATAATTCAAATAATGAATATAGGATGTCTATGACTTTCATCCAAAGGGTTAGATTTATTCATAGTGAATTTCAAGAAAAATGTGGTGGGGATAGGATAAATGTTACTACAGATTTCCGAAAGGAATGTTGTATGAAAATAGGCTATCAAATTGAAGAGAAAACCAATTCAAAAGGTGTAAAAGGCAACAAAAGTAGTGATTTATTCAGAGGTGTTGATAACATTTTCCAATTTGCATTTAGAATTGGAGATGTTTGGAAGTTGATTGATGAGATTTTTAGCATGTGGGAAGACATTGGCATTAAAAACCAGAGGGTCAAAAAGTCTAAGCCATTGATACGTAGCAACAGTAAATCAGCTCCTGAACTAAAGCAACTTCCAGACGATATGACTATCACGCCTTGGAGGGCGATGCAAGGAGTGAAAGATGAAAAAATTGTCAAAACAATATTATCTCGTGTGAGGTCGGGGAATTATCATTGGAGGAAATGTCTGAAGAATTTCAAAAGTAAGGTTGCTAAATTATTTTTATTTATTTCTAGATTATAGTTATCTTTTAAATAAAACATGTTGTTCTTGGTAGTATTTGTTATACATATCATTATATTAACTTTTTCTTAGTTTATCTATACAGTCTCATAGTTTACATGAAAATTCAAGAACAAATGGTTAGATTGTTGAATGAAGATAGTTGGGATGATGTTGTACGTAACTATCCAGATTCAAGTTCTACATCAACATTAAAAGCTTTTTATCTTGCATTTAAAAAGGTATTTTAATTTACACATTCATTTTTATTCATCTGTGTACTATTTTTAATTTATAACTTACACATATATTTGTTTATCTTATAAAAGATGAGGAAGGAAGATAATGGAGCACCAGATAGTTTCAAGACTTTTATTGAAAAAATAAAGATCGAAAGACTGAGGAAGCAACGTATTAAGAATGTTGAACTTGATCCAACTCTTAATCATTTCATTTGGAATGGGCTAGACACTATTCCATATCAAGTAATACAAGGCAACTGTGAAGACATTGCTAAACTCATACCAAAATGGGATTATGCCCTAGTTATTGCAGATATTCCCCATGGTTTCAATATTCCAAACATTTACTATGATAGTTACCCTTATACTTATCAATCTTTTAATAAAGTGGTTGCGGGATTTGTAGAAGTAACGTCATCACCATTATGGAGATTTGTGACATTTCATTTAGACACACAATTGGCAATGATATTGTCAAGCTTCAAGGGGAAAACAAATTCAAGGTTGCAGCATACATGGTAAGACGTTTAAAATGTATATTTGATAATGTTGAAAAATTCATTTATGTACAAGTTAATTGAAATTTTACTATTTCATGTTATAGGCAAAAGTCAAATCTTCTTAACAATGAAGATCAACAATTTATAAATGACTGTGAGTTCATTCATATTGATACTTGGGCAAAAGATGATAGCCATATGTCTATGATTTTTAATCGGGTGGACTGAAAGAGTCATAGCCAAATACTGACTTATGATGCTGTTGTGAGAAAACTAACATATGAAGACAAAGAAGCAAAAGGAGAGATAGTTAACATTTATCAAAAACCACAATTATTGATTAACTATCTTATAGACATATGTTCAAATGAAGGAGATTGTGTTCTGGATTTATTTTTTGGCTGAGGTAATTTTTATTATATGGAATTGAATTTCAATGTGTTATTTTTCAATTAATATGTCATTGTACTAATTTAGCTCATTATTTCTTGTTTGCTTGATAATTAGGTACAACACTAGCATGTTGCCTTCAAAAAGGAACAAATTGCATTGCAATTGAGAAAGATCCATTACAGTGCAATTTCATTTAGCAAAGAATTCATGTTCTTCAATTTCTTCCAGATGCAATGCAAGAAATTGGGTTGAACAAAGGGGACTTTAGTGAATCACGTGTGGAAAAAAAGGAAAAGGAACCCCAACCACCATTACATGGAATGTTTGGAAAGACATACATTGGGAGATTCACAGACATCAAAGATCCATTAGAAGAGGAAAATAAGCAAAAGGAAGCAAAAATATTGTGGAAGAAGACAATGATAAAACTCTAGAGGACAAAGAGTTTGGATTATGTGACATTGTTGATTAAATTTAAGTTATGCTTGGAAATCAAGCTTTGCAATATTTTGACTTTGACATTTTATGGGAAGAATAAACACTCAATTAGGGTTGTTATGCGTTCAATATTTGTAATATGTGATTTTCGCATTGATTTTTAAGTTAATCATTATTTTTTGAAAAAAAAAGTGATTATTATTATTTTTTGACATGAAATTCATAAAAAAAAAACTATTATTTAACCATTTTAATTAAAATTTTCCTATAAAAATTGTGATTTTGACATGTCAATTCTAGCAAAAAATTATCAAAACGTGTAGGTTTTTTTGTTATATTTATGTTAAAAATGGTTATTTTTACGTCCATTGTTAAAAAATATTGTTTTTTAGAAACAATTATTTCATGTGGTTTGAAAAATTAATTAAGGATGTATAAATATGTATATTATTGAAAATTTAAAATATCGACTTTCTAATTTAAAAATGCAAAACAATAAAAACCTCACTACAAAAAAATTAAAATTAAAATAAAAAACAAGAAAATATGAAGAAAATGACCACTTCAAAAACTATCAAATTTAGAAAATAATTATTTACATTTCATACATTAGAAAATTTAAAGTCAAAAAATAGGTCTTTTAAAAAAAGGGTGTGATGCGAAATACTCACTTTTTTAAATCATCTTGAAAATCACTACCATTCTAAAACGTAATGTACATAAAAAAATTAAAGTGTCAAAAGCTATGCTCTAAAAAAAACGTGTGTTCTGCATCACCCCTTTTCAAAATTAGGTCACTTTTTTGCTATCTCTATGAAATGGGTAACAGTATCAATTCCCGTTTCAAGGGAACTCAAGACTTTGGAATCAAGTATACACAGGTGGACGACTTCAGCTTTATTGGATACTCTGATTCAGACTTTGATGGAGATAAAGAAACTAGGGTACCTACTTCAGGTTATGTTATGAGTCTTGGATCAGGAGTTGTCTCTTGGAGATCACATAAACAATCAGTTCTAGTAGATTCCACAATAGAGGCAAAATATGTGGCAGCAGCTGAGGCAACAAAAGAAATTATGTGGCTCAAGAAAATTCTTGAAGATTTGTAGGTAAAACAAGTACAATCAACTTGACTCATGATTGACAATACATTGGCAATAAAGTTGGCCAAGAACCCAAAGTTCCATGATCGAACGAAGCACATCAATACTAAATATCATCTGATTCGACATCATGTTGAGGCCAAAACAATCCATCTCTGCCATTGTTCCACTAATGAGCAAATTGCAGACATCTTCACCAGAGCACTTGGAAGAGAAAAGCTTGAAAGATTCAGAACGATGCTTGAACTCACCAACATCCCTTCAGATTAAGGTGGGGAATGTTGACACCTAATCATCAGGATTGGGTGAACAACTGTAAATGATGTAAATAAATAATAGAAAATATGAAGAGTCACCAGGAGATGAAATGAACAGTCTCTCCCTCATGTGTATAATAAAGACCAACCTGAATGAATATCAATGAATTGTTTTGAGGAGTTACCTCCTGGTCTAACAATGTCCTATAGCTTTCTCTCCCCTAAACTTTTATTCTTTTTTTTCACTTCTAGAGGATGAGGATTGTTTTCATGGTTAGAGAAGGGGTCTAGTGATTGGTAGATGAGAGGTATAGCCTTCAGGTATTGTCCCCTTATCCTCTGTTCTCACCCCCTTCTATTTCTTTTTTCTTTCTTTGAAAACTTTATTTTTTTTGGAATTGACTTATTGGATCAATGCACAGGTATCATGATGGTGAGAGGCATGGTGGTCAAGTGGTGGAGTAACATTTTATTTTTTGACACAGGATGGTCATCCCCTTGCTCTAGGGTCACTTTTCTTAGGAATCCCAAGCTACTGTAATTCCTACAGGATCCTCCTATAGGTTTTCAAGAAATCCTGTAGTTTTACAAGGAATCCTGTAGAAAACACAGAGCCTGTGTAAATTGAGCTAGAGGAGTTCATAAATGGAGGGATTGATGGGATGATGAAGAAGATGGGATGGAGGAATGAAAATATGAATTGTATAGGTCCTTATGCTCCTCTCTTATTGATTTAATCCTCCTCCCACTGACCCGCAAACAACAATTTCAAAGTTGTTATTTTCTCTCTTTTTTTATAAATTTTTTTTATTTTGAAAACAAATAGTCTACCTACAAGAGGTTTTCATCCTAGTTGCTTGCTTTGGGAGCCTCAAAAGAGGTTTTCACCTAGAGATTTTTTTTTCTCCTTTTTTTTACACTGTTGGGCCACCTATAGAGGTTTTCAACCCAACAATGGGACACAAGTGCCTCATGGAGGTTTTCACCTGAGTATTTTTTCTTTTTTTCTTTTTCAGGGACTTGATGGGGTAGAAGCTGAGACTTGCTCCACCACCATCACTGTCTCATTGATGCCATTGATGAATTCTTCCTTTGACAAGGGATTCTTGTAGAATTTCAATCTATACCCATTTTCAATTAAAGGAATAACCTTTTCATCAATGGTTCTTATCTGTACTGAACCATTATCATGCCATTTTTCTATGACATAAGGCCCTAACCATCTAGTCCTTAACTTTCCTTTAAAATCCTTGTATCTGGAATCATACAACATATCCCAATCACCTTCTTGGAGCAGTTTGTCCTTTATGTTCTTATCATGCTAGATATTCCTTTGAACTTGAGTCACCTCTGTGTGCAGGAGGGCCTACATTCTAAACTCATCTAACCCATTAAGCTTAAGCAATCTCTCTTGTTGTGCCCTGGTGAGATCTAGATCTAGTTGTGCTGCCATTCTTAAGGTGTTGTATTCAAATTCAATGGACAACAGGACCTTATTCCCATAGACTAGCTCATAAGGGCTGAATCTAATGGTGGTCTTCCATGTGGTATTGTAGGCCCAAGTGGCCTCAACAAATCTATCTTCCCAGTCCTTTCTGCTGCTACTAATCACTTTGGTCACAATAACCTCCAATGCTCTATTGGTTACCTCCACTTTCCCATTAGCTTCTGGGTGGTAAGG
Organism: Pinus taeda; assembly: GCA_000404065.3. Lineage (NCBI taxonomy): Eukaryota > Viridiplantae > Streptophyta > Pinopsida > Pinales > Pinaceae > Pinus > Pinus taeda. Next base: position 3,844 of record APFE031245189.1, on the reverse strand, counting down.
AGAGGATTTCTATGCTTGATCTTGTGCTGGCTTGACAAATTCTCAATTGACATGTGATATGTAAACTGGCTGCCTTGATCAGTGACCAATTCTCTAGGGTACCGAAACTTATAAAATATATTTTCCCTTAAGAACTCAGCTACTTTCTCCTCTATTTCTTCTTTGATGGCCTTGGCTTCAACCCACTTGGTTAAATAGTCAGTGCACACAATGATGTACTGCTTTTGCCTGGATGGAGGGTCAATGGGTCCAATGAAATCCATGCCCCACTTGTCAAATGGATCGAAAGTCACTTGAGGTTGCAGAGACATTTCATCCCTTGGGGTAGGTTTCCCCATCCTTTGGCATTGATCACACTAACTAGTATACCCTCACATCCCGGTGAAGAGTGGGCCAGTAATAACCAGCTTATAGCACCCTGAATGTTTTCCTCTTGGCTGCAAAGTGACCTCCATAAGGCCCATCATGACGGGTCATAAGGATGTCAAAGACTTCCTCCTCCCTGACACATCTTCTCAGAATTTAATCTGGGCCTAGTTTGAAGAGGTTTCCCCCAATCCAAATTAATGGGGCGTTCTTACTCACAATCTTGCTTTTCTCTTTGGAGGACAAATTCGGTGGAAACTGTGCAGACACTAAGTAATTTTCTATGTCAGCAAACCATGGAGAGAGAACTAAAATGGCGAATAAGTGTTCATCTTGTAGCTGATCATTAATGATTCCTTCCTCCCCTGTAGGCAAAGTTAATCTAGAAAAAAAATTGCAACAATGTTCTCCTTGCCAGACTTATCAATAATAGTTAGATCAAATTTTTGTAATAAAAGTAACCATCTAATATTCCGGGCATTTACATCAATTTTATTCATCAAGTATTTAATTGCAGCATGGTCAGTATGTACAAATGTTTGGTAACCTGTAATGTAATGCCTAAATTAGTTCAATGAATGCACAACAACTAGGAGCTCCTTTTTAGTCACTGTATAGTTCAGTCCGACCTTTGACATATTCTTACTGATGAAGTAAATGGCATAAGGTAGTTTTTCATCTAGCTGGCCTAGAGCTACTCCTGTGGCTTTGTGAGAGGCATCAACATGTATATGGAAAGGAAGGGCCCAATTTGGGCCTCGAAGAATAGGTGCAGTAGTCAACTTGTCCTTTATGGTGTCCAAGGCCTCTTGACAACTTTTTGGCCTAAAAATTTAGAGACTTTGGCCAATAACCCAAATAAAGGAGAAGCTAGCTTGTTGAAGTCTTTTATAAATATTGTATAGTATCTGTCTAAACCTAGAAAACTTTTGACATCCCTCGGTTTTTGCGGAGGTGGGACCCTCTGGATGATGGCTATCTTATTTGGGTCCACCTGCAGTCCCTTCTCGGATATTGAATGACCTAGAACAGTCTCTGCAGTCATCAAGCACTCACATTTTTCGGGACTAAGGGATAGGTTTATTTCAATGCACTTGTTCAACACCTTACCCAAGTTGGATAAAGCCTCCTGGAAATCACACTCATAGGGTGTAAATCATCCATATAAATTTCTACTGCATTATGGACTAGCTCGGCAAAGATACTCAGGACTGCCCTTCGGAAAGTGGCAAGGGCATTGCATAGGCCAAAAGGAAGGACCTTATAAGCGAAAGTACCCCAAGGATAGGTGAAGGTGGTTTTATCCTAGTCTTCTGGGCTAATACAGATTTGATTGTACTTGCTAAACCCATCTAAGAAAGAAAAAAACTTTTTCCCTGCCAGGCCATATAACACTTGGTCAATGAAAGGTAGAGGGAAATGGTCCTTCTTTGTTGCTTTGTTTAACTCACTGTAATCAACACAAATCCTCCACTTCCCATTTTTCTTTGTAACCAACACCAAAGGAGAAACCCACTCACTATTTGAGATAGGGTAAATGAATCCCGCATCCATCAACTTTTGTAGTTCTTCTTTAACTATATCCTTGAGAGCTAGATTCATTCTCCTTTGGGTTTGTCAGACTGGTTTGCAACCTTCTTTGATATAAATGTGTTGAGTACACACCAAGGGGTGCACTCCCTTTATTTCCTTGTAACTTGAAGCAAAGGCATCTAGATGTTCCCTTAACATGTTGCACAACTTTTCTTCTTGGTGTACAGAAAGAGAGGAGTTGATTTTCAAAGTTCTTTCAAGGCTGAATTCTATTGTTTTGACATGGGTAGGGATTGAAGAAGCTAAGCATAAATCAATATGATGGTTTCTCTGGGTTTCCTTTACTACTTCATCTAAGGACAAGGTGCTGGGAGTTGGACTTTGGAGTATGTGTTCAATTAAATCATATTCATCTAGCTGTCCTGCTCCCATGGCAGTTTCTAAGGTATAGAGTTGGGCTGAGTAGAGTTCATCTTCTTCCTCCTCTTCTAGCCATAAAGGTAATTTATGTTCTATAGATGGCTAAGCAGGAGGGTACAATACCAACTGCTTGGATAGATGCTCATTTTTTATGGTCATATTTCCAGCCTTGCAGCTAATGTGGGCATCGATAATGGCTAACCAGGGACTCCCAAGTATGTTAGGATAATCAGTAAGCTTGGAATTATGTTGGAGAACTATGAAGTTTACAGGGTACTCCTAGGAGTCAATGGAGACCATCACATCCTCAACAATCCCCTCAAGGGTTACTTTAGAACGGTCTGCAAGTTGCAAGACTGTTGTGGTCTCTCTTAATGAGCCCTGGAGATTGAGTTTGAGAAGGGTGTCCTTAGTCATTACATTAATGGTAGCCCCAAGATCAATCAAAGTGTGTGGGACAATGGTGCCATTGATGTGCACATCTACTACAGGGCTTCCGGCGTCCAAATGCTTTGGGCAAATTACCTGCCCCAACATTAATTCGAACAACTGTCCAATGACATTAATGGTAGGGGTGTCTCTTTTTCACCTCCCTGGATGTTTGAAACACTTCCCTTTAATCAACTTGTTGTAAATAGGTACATCCTTTATGGCTTGGAGAAGTGAAATTTTGACACATAGATTTTTCAATTCACCCATAAGTTCATTCTCTTTTGGAATAGGTTGGATTGGATGATTTAATCTTTTAGGAAAGGGTGGTGGATTCACTCTATGCATTCTTTCCTCTCTTTCCTCTTCACTCTCCCTAGGTGGAGGTGGAGTATGGTTGTCTGGGAGTACTCTCCCAGATCTTAGGTTGATTTCATGAATCTCCACAACATAAGCAGGTAAAGATGTATCTCCAATGTATACTTGTTGTGCCTGTCTATTGTTCGGGTTCATATTGAAGGCATTATGATTCTGGTTTGGCCCTATGGTACAGGTGTTGTACTTGATGGCAACTCTCTCTTGTGGCAGATCTCAGTTTAGGCACTCAAATTCATGGAAATTAAGATACCTGCAGGTAATCCTAGAAGAAGTTGTGGACCTGCAAGTACGCCAACTGTTAGCGCTTGAAATTTCACCTCAGGCTGAGAAAGGTAAACCTCAAGGCTACATCAAACCATTTAGCCTCGTAGCTAGCCCTACGGGGCAGGAGAAGGCTCTCTCCGGTCTATCTCGTAAAATCTCCAATAGATGAGAAGAACAATAAGGTAACACTGATATTAGGCTAGTAAACTGATCAGAAAGATTGATTTTGGGGTTTTTGGGTTTTTGGTGGCAAATTGAGGAGAGGGCAATTTTGGGTGCGGGGATTGGAAACAGTTTCTGCAGGGGGTTCTTTGGGGCGAGGTAGGAGACAGTATTGATGCCTTTGATCAAAGTGAATGATTAGGAATGACAGGTGAGAGAGCTAAAGAGAGCAAATAATAACTTTGAATTCTCTTTAGACAGTAGAAAACATTGAAATTAAACAAACTTAAAA
>APFE031245182.1:383610-425411 GCA_000404065.3 Pinus taeda | reverse complement strand
GTCTATGGATTGCAGGTTGCTATTTATGGATGATTGATCAAGTTGGAAAAAATAGATGGACTTCTATTTTTAGATCAAAGCGGAGTGACTGCTCAGTCTAAAAATAGAACAGTCAAATATTATTAGCTCATAATAATATTTAGACTATAAACTTTGTCTTATTCTCTTGGAGCACTTCAGGATGAGCTACGGATGTGGTAAATGCAGATCCCAGAAGGAAATACGTGGTTACCTATGGGATGACTAATATTTGCATGCAGGACTTCAGTTAGAACTCAAGTTAGTTGAGTTTAGTGGACTGGAGGTGCAGTTGATGGAGTTGTGTTCAGTTTAGCTTTTTTAAACTGGTTGTATTTAGTCTAACTGGCAAATAGACTAGAGATGAGTTGGGTGAATTAGTTATTAATTAATTCACAAGTTATTAACTCATAATACAACTAATGAATACATCAGTTAACCCAGTTGCATGTCAGTGCATGTTCAGTTCAGCAGGGACAGGTGTTAGAGAATCAGATTGCTATCAGTTGTGACTATAGTTGTGCATCAGATCTTGCACAATCAAGGGATTGAGTATGCCAATGAGTTTTCCCACGTATTTTCCCACATTGTATCTTGTGCTCACGTGATTTTACCAAGTAAATACGTGGTTGCCTTGGAATTATCATCAGTTCTTGAGCAGGTATTGAGCAGCGGAGGCAGGCAAGCAGCGAAGGAGATTTGAGCCAGTGATTGATTCAGATCTGAGCTGTATTGTGTGTAACAGAGGTGGAGATACTTGTGAGAAGTATTATTTTGTGTAATGTTACATGACTCAATCATTAATATACAGATAGTTGGGGTTTTTAGCGAGATGCTTTCCCCGGGATACATACTGTGTTAATGTGTGGATGCTCTTGATGTTTTATTGTTATTGATGCTGCTATATTGATGATCAACGTAGAGGAGCTTATGTATTGTGTATGTTTTCCGCAATAGTACATGATCAGGATAATCTCTGTTGAATATGTGTTAAATTATTCAAAATTTCTACACTACAAACCAGTGTAATGCATGTATAACATAGTCACAACAGCATATAGCAATATAACTCATAAGCATATAACCTTATCACCATCATTCTAGTTAGAGTCCAGCCATTGATGCATGACCATGTCAACCACACATACCATGACCTCATGCATGACGACATCAACCATACAAATGTATGTAGATAATGCATAACCATAAACGTAGATGATACACCAGAACATATGTGATCAACACACAAGCATAACCATGGACAACACACGCATGAACACATACAATCAAGCGTAAATGAGCAATACTTCTAACAATAGGTAGCAACATGTAATCAAGCATACAAGAATGATACATGTAAGCGACATATAACATGTAACCAGTCATACATTCATGACATTGCACTCCACAACAACACCATCAACTTCCACATGGCAACAACACTACAACCATGATCAACACCATGCAAATGCAACAAACACATGGTCTCACAACACAAGAAACACATATGCAATAGACATACTGCAAGACCAACACCCCCAACCCATCTAGTCCAAGGGGTGAACCATGCTCTTATACCACTCTGTAAAACCCTCCTCCCACATCTACCAAAGTAACCAGCCAACCGAGGTAAACATGCGATGAGAGGCCACAATGATATGATTCGACCTCCTAAGTCACATTAAGGAAGTGAAACCGACGAAAACACACCATACATTCCTTCAACATCAGCATTAGGACCCTCATGAACCATCCCAACCTTTCTGACAATCAGCCCCTAGGTCCCACTGAGATTTTAGACTACTTAACCCCCGAACGCTCCCATGATATGGGCATGACAATGTTCAGGAGGCTTTGGACACTCTCATGGCAAGGCATGCCAGCATCCAGAGACTAAATTGTAGTGTTGTGCCAATATCCAAGGACTAAATTGCACAGTGTTGTACCAGTGTCCCCAGGATTTGAGCCACTTTTTCAGGCTTAGAGCCCAAGTCATTGCCCACAATTGAATGAAACTCTCATAACAACAAGATAACAAGGAAATGAAAATACAAATGCAATTAATTAAATAAGACTTTGATTGGACCCGTACTATCCATGACAGGCATTTCGTCAAACATATCATGCATATGTAATATACAAGTGTAACTGACATATTTAAGCATAGAAGTCTCATACTCATTTGAGAATCGCTAAGAAGCATTGATGCCTCAACACATTAGTTGTGATTTCATCCATTAGGTCATAGATACGTTGTTCATTCATTTACAAGTAAAAACATGATGAGAGTCATACATAGCTATTGTCATAAAGCACATGCATAACCAGCATAATAGCAACAAAAATTCCAAGTAAATCACAGCCATATGATCCACATATAACCAATATAATACTCATAAAATGACAATTATAACTAACCTTATATTATTGATGCAAAAGCCAACCAGTTGTGGGACTTCCACGAACCACTCAACCATAGACATGGTTGAACCAAAAATCTCTTCAATGAGTCACCCCCGTGCCATATTCCAAGCATGAATGTGGAATCTCATAAAACTTATCAATCCAAAAACATTCAGGGCTTCCAAAGGCCAACCACCTCAACCCATCAAACAGTGATTCTACCTCACGGTCGAACATCACCAAACCATCACCATATTGGTCTCTATCCAAGTCTTCCAGGGCTCCAGAGCATTTGTTCTAACCAAAGCTCCAGGACTAGTAACTCAACCCACAGCTGTTAGTGAGCTCCAAAGCGTTTGTCCAACTAAGGCTCCAGGACTAGTAACTCAACTCGCCAAGGGCTCCAGAGCGTTTTTCCAACTAAGGCTCTAGGATTAGTAACTCAACCCACCAAGGGCTCTAGAGCGTTTGTCCAACCAAGGCTCCAGGACTAATAACTCAACCCAAGTCATTATAGGCCTCCAGAGTGTTTGTCCAACCAAGGCTCCAAGAACTAGTAACTCAATCCAAGCTAAGGAAACATGAGAACCAATCAAAAAACAAAGCAAATGAACCCACAACACCATGGTATCCAGGAAATGGCAAGGCTAGGCAAATCCACTGCCAATCCAGACAATCCTCCATGCGAGTGACAAATCAAGCCCAATAAACCACATGCATGCTAAAACTAGTGAGGAAAACACACATGTAACTCAGTACCTGCAAGAAAAATCCATTGCAGTTGTTGATCCCAATGTCCTCTTGCATTTTCCTGTTCTTCCTTTTCCTTCTTGCTCCAAAAATCCAAGTATGCCACACCCTCCAAGAGTGCTCCAAGAAAAATCTAAGTGTCCCAGAATGAGAGAGAGGAAATGAGAGAGCTCCAAAACTGAACTGACAAAAGGTTACCATCTAATCCTTAGAAGCCTTTTTATCTATTAGGCCTCTATTTTCTTCATTTTAGATTATTTTCCTTCAATTTTCTCCTCACATGCAACTTGTGACCTTTCACCTCCCTTTTCTCCTAATTTCCATTATTTTCATAAATAAATGTGTCAAAAATGTCATTTGTTTTTCCAAAGCCTTAGCCATTGTCTTTGCCAATTTCTATAGCCATTAATAGCCAAATGAACACCCACACTAGGATGTCTTGCCCAACATTCAACTTGGAATACGTGTCCCATTATCCATGGTTATTATTTTTCCTTTATTAACTTGTATTACATGGAATTTTCACTAGGGTTATTATAGTGCTCCCAAGTGGGTGTGGGGCACAAGAACATCTTCATGGGTCTCTAAGTGGATCGAAAATGCATGTAGACCATATGTAAGAGCTAGGATGATGATGTAATCTCTCCCTCTGTCGTGGGAGACATCCTCTACACCTTGGAACATCTGCCAAGTGTATGGTGCAAGTGTGGAGCTGACTGGGCATGGTGATCCAGGTGCATCATCCTCATCCAAAAAGGTGTAACAAAAGAAATCAATGAGTAGTATTGGGGATCCATGAAGTATTCTCTACCATGGTGGAGGCCCATGGCTCTCAACGCTCACACTACAAGTGTCAATGTGGCCCTCCGGAGAGTTAAGACCCTGTATACGGAAACCAAGCCCCAAATGGAGACCCACCTACAATCCCTCATAAGATCCAATGCATCCCCTTTCCCTCCAATACAACAAATCAGTAGAATAATCAAGTAAAAGAGCTTACAAATCATGTAATCAATGGGGCACTTCATGGTGGCATGCCCTTCCATAGAGGGCTTTGGCATCTACAAGTGTCTCAAAGTTCAAAAAGGGGGTTAATCAAGGACCTTATTAGGTGGTATCATCCTTTAAAGGGGCTGACATGTCCATGGACATCCCTCTAGTGATAGGTGGCAAGTGATTAAGTAATGGAACGGATTAGAGATAAAGGGAATCATCAAGACCACATGTTATGGTACTAGGGTAGCTATAATAAGGGAAACCCACACTTGGGTATATGAATGTAGGAGGGAGAAAATTGTGGTACATGAGTTACCCTGGCCTTTGTTTTTCCACCCTTCTTCATATGTCTTTTGCCTTTCATTGGTTCTTATTCATAACTGCTCAGGGCTCCAGAGGATGAGAGCATGTTGTGTTATATATAGCAATGGTTAGCCCTTAAAGTGGGGTGGTTCATTGCCCACCATGGATTGGAACAATCATGGGTACCTTAATGATGGAGGGGGTTCATATAAAGCCCATAAGAACCAAGGTGATGGCCATGGATAAGGGGTAGAGCTCATTTTTGGATTTTTCCCACATGTTAAATTTGTATGTCTCGGTCATCTTTTGCATTTTGTGGTACATTTCCTGTTGAGAGTGACCAAATTATGCTTTTTCTTTTCTTTTTTGTTGCATCAACATCTGGGCATTGTTCTAGGCCCGACTTAAAGTGTGGATAAGGGGAGGGGGAAAGCTAACCCTATGTGGACGTGGATGGGAAAAGAGATGAATATAGTGTCAGGAAGTAGGACCATGCAACCAAAATTGGGGTTTCCCTTGTAGTGCCAACCTTAAAGATAAAGAACAGTAAAAGAGATCCCACGGGACTAAGATACAAGGCTAACCATGAAATTGGGTAGTGGAGATAATTGTACAGACCTAGACCATTCTTTTCACTGAATCCCCTCACCAATCCATGCCCAAAAGTTCCCATGACAAGTAAGGAAAATTACTAAACTATACTAATGAAAAGGCATACCTTCGGGGTCAGGAGGCCCACCTTCAAACATACGATCATAGCAAGTGGGAGAGGGACCACATGGTCGGCTTAGGTGGTGGAGATAATGGCACATCGAGTTATTTGGTGGCTACAAGGGGTTGTTGGTTGTCAGTTGGAGATCATACAGGAGAAAAAATTCTCTCATATACACTATCCACAAGTAGTGGATAACATTTCATATGGTTATATCGGAATATGGAATTAGCAGAGCTCAATAAAGAAAGTTTTGTCCAATATGATGTAAATGGTTTTGGCCATGTAATCCAAGATATATATAGAAAAGAACCTCTTTCATTAAAAAAAGGGGGGGAGCGGGGGGTGGCAGGGGTTTCTCAACTGATGTTAGAAACAATAGAAACATAAAGAAACCCTTATCTAGCTAAAGAAGATAGTTCAAAGGGAGAAACAAAAACCAAAACCAAAGGAAAGAAACTAAAATAAAGAAAATATAAGGCTGTAGTTTAGAAAAAACAAATAGTTCACGAAAGGTACAACAAATACCTAAGGCCCTAATGTTGAAAATTGGGCAGCTTCGCAGATGAATTTCCTCAAAGGAAAACCCTCCTACCCCAAATGAAGCCCAACTGCCCCAAAGAATATTTATTTTGGACAAAATAAAATTTTATTGGATAAAAGAGAAATGACATTATTATTAATTTGATTATTTTGGAAATATATTAATTTGAATTTCATGTTTCCCACCAAGGATTATATTGGCCTCAAGTTGGCCTCCCCTGCACTCTAAGGATTAACTATAAATTCCCTATTGTGTGCCTCATTTGAGATGGTAATGGCACTCATCCCTTTGCGGTTTGAATATTCTATTGATTCACTTGTCTTATGGCTCAGATAAAGCCTGTAATGGCTAGCATATTACAAAAGGCTCGCACTTTATCTTGTAGCTCATATCTATATTTCTGTATGTAAGATTGTCTCTGTGATTATGGTTCATATGGGAACTTCACATGGTAATTATTTGTGGTATGGAAACTTTGCATGGCAATTATATGTGGTATGTATGGCAAGCCATTATATATCTATGGATCATATGGTAAACAACCGTTTGTGGTTCATATAGTGTACAATCTTCTATGCTCAGTTTCAAGATTGCATTCTTATATGTTGGCATCACATTTTATACCATGGCATCATATTCATATATAAATTCAACGGAATCATTTACATTGGTCAGTGGTTTTCATTACGCATTACACATTACAGCAGCATCACTTTTATACATATTATGGTATGTGGTTTGTTTATATATATTTCTCTATGGTTATAACAGTTCACTCTTTTTGGTTGCTCGTTGTCTTTGTATTTATAGTGGCATGATTATATATCCTTGTGACATATATTCCTATGAGATGGCCCACGCTATTGTGATAAGACTCATTATGTGGTTTGACTATACATTGCCCTCATTATCCATAGTGACTTGATCTATGGTATTAGTCTTGCATATTGGTCATCTATTGTCTTGACTATACTGAATGGTTAATGATGTTCACAGACCAATATTGTGGTTGCACCTTTGATATTATAATAACCATGTAGTATAACAGTGTCTTAGATATTTGTGACAGTTGCATAGTAGATATAATCATGACCTCACGCTTATAGTTCATGATGTCAGTACCTTCATAATTCATTTATATGTGACAATGCTTATGATCTATGTAAAAATGATCCTACTCTCATGATAAATGGTAACAATGTTCTTCCACAATACATACGGCAGAGGTCTTGTATGATACAGTGATCATGCTATGATTTATGATGACAGTAACCTTGCTATCTTGATGACATAATTCATATGATAATTGTAACCTTCCATATATGGAAGTATACTTGATGGCAATAACCTAAGTTGATAAGGAAATGATCCTGTATGTTATGGCAGTGTCTATGATTCATGATGTAGTGACCCTAATGCCAATTCTTCTTGGTAACAATACTTTTTATGATTGAAATCTCATTGAGAAGGATAACCTAGCCTTGACATGGTAGTGATGGTTGTGACCTTAATGGCAGAAACCTTGTGTATGGAAGAGATAGGCAATGTCTCTCTAATTTAAGATTCTAGTAAAAAGTGATATGGCAATGGCTCTCTATATCGTTCAGTTCACAAATGCAATTGTGAACTAACTTTGATTGACCTAGAAGGCCTGATACGAATGATGTATCTCATTATGGATGTACTTTGCATCTCAGTTGAACAATTGATGAATATCTAATAGAAGAAGAATCAAGTTGGGTTTTCCCCCTTGTGAGGTTTTGCGTTCGTCTCTTACCTAAATCATGGTGTCTCTATTATGTATGTTTTTCTTCTGTTGTTTCTTACTGTTTTGTTTCATTGTTGATGTTATTGTTATCTTTGCATAATTCTTAATGATGTCATAATAATGGGGTGAATGTAATATGTAAATGATGAAAAAATTGAAAATGCAATTATCTACAGTAGAGAACAATCTAGCCCTAAAAATTAACACCTGAGAATGAAGTATTCTCATAAAGAAACCAAAACAATTGAAGAAATGCCTGGTTTTTTTGGGGCATAGACCTCAGTGAGTAGAAAAGCATGACTAAGAGTCAAAAACATTAGAAGAATAAGGAGAAAATATTTGAACAACAAATTATTGAAGTGGAAGAGTTTGAGGAGGAACAATATCATGAATATATATTTCTCAAAAGTCTTGTAAAACACTTTAAAAATACTTTTGATTCAAAAACAATAAAAAAAATTAGAGTCTTGTAAAGTTCTTACAGAATGATCCAGGATTTTTTTCTTATAGATGCATCAGAATTACATGTAGCTGAGCACTTAAAAATCATAGAAACATATGCATATAAAACGAAGATTTAAAAACAAAATTAAAAAATCACGCATGAGATCAAGACACAGAGATTTGATTAGCAAGTTCATCCAATCTTGACTACATCTCCGGGCCCTACTCAATAGTGGGGAGGCCTCCATTCATTAAATGGCAAGAAAAGAGAAGAAGTACAAGCAGATTTTACATAAACACCCTTATACCTCCAATCTGAAAGATAGATGGCAAATGGAGAACCCATTTCTAGAAACAAACAACACCACTAACTTCTTGGCGAAAAATTGTGCAAAATCGCCTATTCGAATAGCCAATTTGGAGAAATGAAGCTTCTGCATCCTCTCAAAACCTTTTGATCTCTGAGGTAAGGTTTCGTCCACCTGCTAGGAGCAGGTGTCGCTGCTCTGCAATGGTATTTTGAGAAATCCCGCAGTTGCTCTCTCCTGTTCCGATGCGGACAATCCATTATATATGTTGGTGGCTACTCCTCAATCCTAGGCGGTTCTCAACAAATGACAAGTATAACAGGCGGGTTTGTTTCTGGTAGAGATTCTCCAGCCGAAGGTAACAAACTTGTCAAACATAGAAAAACTGCCATCGAACAATTCACGAATTGTTTTCGCATTAAACCTCAAACGGAAAAATACTCGGCGTATTCACTCCTAAACCCAGCGGACAGACTCATGCCTTTACATTAGTGATGAGCGAAAGGTGATAAAGGCAGACCCGATGACATTTATCAACTGCAATACAATATATATATCAGATCTGATAGAACTTCACAAATCACAAATCGGCGGAACCTGCAGGTCTTACGGTCTATGAACGTGGCATGTGTGATATGCGACTGCAATAACACAATCGCAATCTTGACTATCGGGGGCCGATTATGTGTGATTGTGATCATCACATTGCAACCCTAACTATCAGGGGCCGATTTGTAAACACTTGATCCACACTTGATCTGTGATATGTGATATCTTAATTGCAACCTGGATCCTGCCAGGGGCCGATTTGTAAACACTTGCCTTTTGCGATTTCGATATGCAATTATCGTATCGTAACTTTTCTTGCCTAGGGTCGATTTGAAACTGCTAACCTCTACCTTCTGCAATAAGAGAAATGCAGGACAAATGGCAGCCTACCATTTGGTACTTCCCCATTCGCTGGGAGTTTTTCCACGTCATTTTCTCCTGCCACTTGTCCAAGTCAAACTTGAACTTTGACTTGCTCTAGCTTCTTCATATGAGTTCGAATTCGGGTGTCATTCGCACCATTGGAATCATGATGAAGAGCACTTCGATCTGAAGCTAAGTTTATCAAGATTTGGCCAATTTGAGTTTTGAGCATGTTTACCATGCCACTGGTACTTTTTAGAGATCCACCTGGATCAATCCTCTTGGATCCTCATGTATCCTCTTGGATCAATCCTCCTCACTAAGAGAAGCTTTTGGTCCTCCAAAAGCATTAAATGATCTACAACTACTTTGTACTTTGTCTGCACCACAAGTGTCCTAACAAGTCATCTGTCCTTCTCCTTCACCTTTGTCCTTTGGAGCCATAAGCGATGAGCCGACACTTGCATCCCTTGCAAACTTGTAGTACAATATCTTGAAAATTACATGTTTTGCTATATGACCAAAAATGAGTGAAGCATCCCATACTTGCCATGAATTTATAACACATTCTATGTGGTCAAGTTTACATAAAAATGGAAACAATACTCCAACTATCAATACAAGGCCAAACATCATTGTTGCTTCAACAAGTGATGGAAAACACATCATCACTGCAACACATGATTTACAAAAATAAGGCCATGACATTATTGTTGCTTCAACAAGTGATAGAAACACATTATCACTTTCACAGTTTAAAATGCAACACAAAATAAGGCCAAACATCATTGTTGTTGCAATAAGTGATGGAAAACACACCATCACTTTTACAGTTTAAAATGCAACACATGATTTGCAAAAATAAGGCCATGACATTCCACCACACCTAGAAGAACCATCTCTCACTTATCAAAGTGACTGGGTCGTCTCCTTGTGGTGCATTCGTTGGTCGAACCACTGTTTCACCTGGTTCATGCATGGATGCTTTGTCCTTGCAACGCTGCTTTGGATGGAGCCTCCAACATGTGGCTCTTTGATGACCACCTCTATTGCAATGACTACAATAAGTCTTCTTCCTCTAGATCTTCTTTACCTTCTTCTTTGCCTGTTGTTGAGAGGGTCTTTCATGCCTCACCCTTTTTCATGCTACTATTCTCCTCCAACACTCAGAAATACATGGTTATGTAATCCGCAAAAACTACAAGTTTTTATTTCTTGTTAGTCTCTGGTATGATCATGGAAACAAGAGCTTGCCCTCAACTCTTTTTCTACAATGCATACTACCATAGGTTGATGGTGATGCATTCCCATCATCCTCTTTCCTCGACGAGTTCAACAATGTCATGGAAGCTTCTGACACCTTTGAGCATTGTCCTTCAGTGTACCCCAAACTTGCAAATCGAGGTTTTCGCTCAACCTCCAATGGTTGAGTTATGCCTTGGCCATTAACTCCAATTCCTTCTCCTTTGTACCTCATCTTGGTAAGGAGTCTCATGCTTGTCCCTGTAATGGGTATCTCCACATTTCCAATAGAAATTATATTATGTGAAGATGACACTAAAAATAAATCAACATATTTTACCTCCACAATCAATTTTGAAAGAATCGGTGAGGGCTTCTCATCATCTATCGTTGGTGGTTCACTAGCTGCTTTGGTGCATTCCCCAACCTCCTTCCTGACATACCCAAGTCCTACCCAATGAGGTAATTCTTCTACTTTGATGGGGTTTATGATACCCTAGCCATTAATGCTGAGACCCGTCCCCTCATACCCCATTCTCCTTAACAATTTGGAGTCGATACCTATGGTATGTTCTTCAAAAGTGGCGAAAACATTATCAGGAAAAATACACGGAGTTGAGGAATTTCTCTCTTTCGAAGATATTACTACATGGAAGTAATCCATTTGTATCTATTTTTCATTTCTCTTTACCTCACAAGAGTTATGCTGCAGCTTTTCCAAAGCCTCGTCCTTAGCTTGCAGTTGGCATAGCAACCTTTGTTTCTCCTCTTTCTCTTCCCATGGTAGCCTCTTTAATTAGGCATTCTCTTCTTGAAGCCTATGGTTAATCTCCTCATTCAAGGGATGAGAAGGCAAGGAAGGTGGTGAATAAGATGCATAAGCATCGAAAGATGTGGATGAAGCATCGTTTTCAGATCTTCCTTTCTCCTCCTCTCTTCTTTTCTCATATGCGCATACATGATGTCCACCATTCAGGACATCCTCAGGAAGGCTTCGTGCATTTATTTATCATCCTTCATGGTTGCACATTCGGTTATTCATGCACGTAATTTCCTATCAGCAAAAGATTGCTTCTCTTTCCAACGCACTTAAAAATCTGCCATGTATCCTCTTCATAGCGCACATCCTTTGAAGCTTGTTTCTAGTTAGCATACTCATGGAACTCGCATCAACTAAGACCTACTCTGATACCACTTGATCTAGGATTGATCTAATGGGATTGATCCAGGTGGATCTCTAAAAAGTACCAATGGCATGGTAAAAAGGCTCAAAACTCAAAGTGGCAGAATATTGATAAACTTAGCTTCAGATCGAAGTGTTCACCATAATGATTCCAACGATTTGAATGGCACTCGAATTCAAGCTCCTATGAAGAAGTCAGAGCAAGTCAAAGTTTTATTTTGATTTGGACAGGTGGCAGGGGAAAATTATGTGACAAAACTCCCAGCGAATGGGGAAGCACCAAATGGCACGCCGCCATTGGTCCCACATTTCTCTTATCGCAGAAGGCAGAAGTTAGGGGTTTCAAACTAGCCCTAGGCAGGAAAAGTTGTGAGGCGATAATCGCACATCGCAAAGGGGAGGCAGTACAAAATCAGCGCTCGACAGTCAAAGTTGGGATGTGATGATCGCAATTACACATCGCAAAGGTGAGGCAGTATAGAATCGGCCCCCGATGGTCAAGATTGCGATTGTGATATCACACTCGCTGCGCTCATAGACCGTAAGACCTGCAAGTTCCACTGATTTGCAATTTGCGAAGTTCTATCTGATCTGATATATCGTCGAGTCCGCCTTTATCACATTTCGCTCATCGCTAATGTAAAGGCACGGGCTTGTATGTCGGGTTCAGGAGTGAATCCGCCGAGTATTCCATCGTTTGAGGTTTAATGCGAAAACAGTCTGTGAACTATTCGATGGTGGTTTTCCTATGTTTGATAGGTTTGTTACTTGCAGCTTGAGAATCTCTGCCTAAAACAAACCCACTTGCTATACTTGTCATTTGTTGAGAACTGTCCGGGATTGAGGAGTAGCCACCAGCATATATAATGGACTGTCCACATCGGAATAGGAGAGAACAGCAAAGAGCAACTGTGAGATTTCTCAGAATACCATTGCACAGCAACGATACTTGCTCCTGGCAGGTGATTGGAACCTTACCTCAGAGATCAAAAGGTTCCAAGAGGATGCAGAAGCTTCATTTCTCCGAATTGGGTGTTCAGATAAGCGATTCTGCACGATTGGAGGTATAAGGGTGTTTATGTTTTTCTTGTACTTCTTCTCTTTTCATACCATTTAATGATTGAAGGCCTCCCCACTATTGAGCAAGGCCCGAAGATGTAGTCTACATTGGATGAACTCCATAATCAAACCTTTGTGTCTTGATCTCATGCATGATTATGTATTTTTATCTTCATTTTATATGCGTATGTTTCTATGGTTTTTAAGTGCTATGTTACATGTAATTCTATTGCATCTATAAGAAAAAAAATCTTGGATCCTCCTGGATCACAGACAAAGAAAAGCAAGCTATTGAACTAGTGAATTGTGTTGTTTTAGAATTTGAGGATGTTTTTGTTAGAGAGAATTCTAAGGTAAAATGATAATTTTTATGCATATTTCATCTTTGAAATTTAATGATTTATGTTAAAAATTGTCTCTAATAGGTCACTACAAAAAACTTTTTTGACCATGATTATGTAGCATAACAGAGGTCGGGGTCGATGGTTTGAATAGTTGCAATCAGCCAATGAACAAAGCACCACCTAGGAAAGGGAGCTAAAATGTTGGAGAAGCTCATATGCCTGTGAGATAAAGGAAATAAGCTAGTATCACACATGTTATACTTAGTCAAAGCAATGGACAAAGCTCTAATTTTATGTGCACAATTGTGGATAAACCAAATCAATGCATGTCTTAAAAGGAAGATCACCTTTGGATTCTAATTCAAGATATTTTGGCTACATTAAACATCTGAGATCTATATCAATGATCTAAGATACTTTGTCCAAGAGTCTTGAATCCTTTGTTTAAATCAAAAACTTCTATTTACACATCTACACATAAAATCTTGATTCGTATGAAGATAGTTAAGAACTATTTTATTTTAAATTAGTTGCATAAGCTCGATGAAAGACAATAGGTAGTATTAGATAGAACTCAAAGAATTCCAAACATTTTGTAACATTTTCCTTTGAGTATTAAGCAACTATTTTTTATGCTATTACTCCATATCTAGTGTGTTTATCTACACATTATTCTGGAAAATTTATAGGCAATAAATACCTAGCAAAAAGGGCCCACTACTTAGGCATATTCATTGCCATTTCACTTTTAGAATCAATCTTTATTTCTATTTCACTTATGCAAATACAATTGTAGCTTGCTCCATTTATTTACAATTATGTTCATTTATAAATTGTGCTTTGATTTCAAGGTCGGCGGAGGCAGCTAGTTGGTAAAGTCGGACTCGTAAAGACGATCAGGTCTTGTGCTCAAACTTTAGCGAGGGCATTGACTAGTCGCGGGTATTACTCGTTTCTTGGGCCAAGCCAGCTCACCTTTTGGGACTCGTAAAGACGGTCAGGTCTTGTGCTCAAACCTGAGCGAGGGCGTTGACTAGTCGCGAGTGTTACTCATTTCCTGGGCCAAGCCTGCTCACCTTTTGGCCTGAGCGAGAGTAGCATTCATGAGAGGAACCAACTAGCGGGAGCCTGGAGCAGCGTCCGGCTAGAAGGAGGAAGCCCGAAGGCAAAGAGACACAGCCATCCTCGAGACTAAGCGAAGCTCCAAAGCCATGGCCCCAGGAGGGGGTCGCGAAAAGGAAACTACCTTGCCACCAGAGCTAGCTACATTCCAGGATCTAGTTGCAGCGTGCAATAAAAGGCCAACATCCAAAAATCAATAGAAGTTCATGAAAAAAATGGCAATTATCCCCACAATTTCTCTGCCTATTGAAGAGACTTGCAAAGCGGCACTAAACCTAGCAGAAAGAGGACTTATCAGCCAGTTCACATGCTTATGGCCCTCACCAAAAGTGGTTGAAGCATGGGTTCAAAGGAACTAACATCCATTGGTCAAAGAAGGAATAAAAAGCCATTTCATCGACAAAGGCTTCTTTATATTTGTATTCAAAGTAGCAGAAGATAGAGACCTAATATTCAGGAATGGACCATACTTCATGTGGCCTCAAGGACTATTCCTGAACCAATGGACTCCAGACTTTGACCCGACCTAGGATGTGCCCTCGGCCATTCTAATCTGGGTGAGATTGCCCCACCTTCCTCTCCATTGCTGGAACCCTAAATCCTTGGAAAACATAGGCAACAAGCTAGGTAAATACATTGACTAAGCAGAAAGAAGAGACCAGTATTCTTGTGCTCAAATTTGTGTAGAAGTAGACCTGGAGGAAGGTCTCCCTGAAGCCATTAAACTCACGGTGGCTGATTGGTCACACATACAAGTGCTAGATTACGAGAAACTACCATTTAAATGTAGACACTACCATGGCTATAGGCAGTTTGCCAAGTATTGTAAAAATAAATCAGAGGAGGTAGTTGATAAAGAGAAGGGAGATCAATGGACTCAAGTCGAAACCAAGACCATCTAAGCAGAGCAACAAGAATAAAGGGAAAGTCACCTCCACTGGGAGGGTTTCTCCTCCAGAACCCCAAGCAGAAGGAAGTTCAATCCCTCCAATATCAGACATATCAACCAATCCCTTTGATATTATCAGCACACCAGAAGAACCCCAAGATCCAACAGATAAAGAGAATGATCAGCAGGAAAACAACATGGAAAAAAACAAAAGGCAAGAGGAACCAATCCAAGCCCCAAAAGGTGTCTCTAGTTCCCCAACCTATGCAGATATGACAAGAAAGAAGACCCCTGACACATCGGGATCCTCGGAAGATGAAACAACTGAGAGGCCCTTGAAAAGAATGGGGAGGAAATCTCACGGAGAAACCAAAGAAGAAGAAGCAGAGAGACAAAAAATGCAAGGCAGTTAGGCCACTATAGAGATGACAATCGGAAGAAATACTAGAACCATGTCCCCCAAGGGAGGAGCTGCCCCAACCCCTACCAGTAAATAATGTGATTAGTCTCTTGGAATTGCAGAGGACTGGGGAACCCATCAAAATATGAAGCAATCAAGAGCCTACTAAAGTCAAAATTTCTCGAGATCCTCATGCTCCAAGAGACTAAAATAGAAGGAGAAGCCCTTCTGGAACTTAGCAAAGCAAAATGGAAAACAAAAGTGAGAAAAACAGTAAATGCTAGAGGTACAAGCGGCGGGTTAGCCACTCTCTGGGAGGCTGACAAATTCCAGCTTGAGAGCTCCTTTCAGACACAGCACTGGATTTACACCGAACTCCGACACCTTCCAAAGTAAGATAAACATTTCTCTCTTTAATCTCTATGTTCCAGTACTCTATGTAGAAAAGGAACAATGTTGGCAAACCCTAACTGATTTTTTGGAAGCTTACTCCCTCAATAATATAATTATTATTGGAGACCACAATCTAATCCTAAACCCAAAGGAAAAGAGAGGAGGAACCAGCAGCAGGGACCACTTCCTCCCCTTATTGGACAACCTGATTCAACAATGGGATTTAATGGACTTCAAGCCAAAAAAAGGGCTATACACCTGGACAAAGAACAGAATAGGGGAGGAGCATATCTTAGCCAGGCTAGATAGATTCCTTATTTAGAGTTCCTTCCTCTCTGAGAAGATGATCATTTCCACAAAAATTCTGCCAAAGTGGAACTCAGACCATAAGCCCATCCTCCTTCTGATGGAAGAAGAAGAAAACCTGGGACCAATCCCCTTCCGATTCAGCCCACTATGGGCAAACAGGGAAGGGTTTTTGGAGACAGTGAACAAGGCCTGGTCCACTCCTATTCAAGGATCACCCAGCTATGTTTGGGAGAAAAAGATAAAAGCCACCAAAACAACCCTGAAGTAGTGGATAAAAAAACGACAATCTCCCCTACTACCCAAACAAAACAGAGCACCAAGCAGCTGTTGGATCTTCAAATGGGCATGGAGACACAAGACATAACTAGAGCAGATATTCATAGGGAGCAAGAACACCAAATCAACACCCTCTTGACATTTAGAGAAGAGAAAGAATACTTGAGGCTCAAGTCACGCAATCTCTGGCTTGAGTCTGGAGACAAGAATATAGCGTTCTTCCATAAGCAAATTCATACCTGCCTCTCTAGAGACCACATTTCTAAAATCACCTCGCCAGATGGGACTGTTCTTAACGGCACATCTCTGATAAAAGAGGTGGCAACCTCTCATTTTCAGTTGTTGTTCAAAGAAGAAGGCATGGAGGATAATGAGGAAGAGCATGAATTCCTCAAGAATGTTCCAAGGATGGTCAATGAGGAGGACAATGCAACTCTCTTGAATCCATTCACTGAAGAAGAAATCGGCAGTGTCATATGGAAGATGGAACCAGACAAAGCCCCAGGACCAGATGGATTCACAATCATTTTTATAGACTTTGTTGGGATATCATCAAGGTTGATTTGCACCTAATGATCAAAATATTCCTTCAGAAAGCCAAAGTGGGAGGAAGCACAAATTCCACCTTCCTAACCCTAATTCCTAAAGAAGCCAACCCAGAGACTTTCAACAGATTCAGACCAATCTCGCTTTGCAACACGTCCTATAAAATTCTCACCAAGTTGTTGGCCAATAGAATAAAATCTCTGTTGGACAAACTCATCTCTCCCAATCAAGAAGGGTTTGTCAAAGGAAGGCATATCCTGGACAATGTGATCCTGGTGCAGGAAATCATCCATTCCAGCCACCAGCACAAACAGCAAGGTATGCTCATCAAACTGGATATGGTGAATGCCTTCAATAGAGTAAGACATTCCTTTCTTCTCCATGTTCTTTCTGCTTTTGGTTTCAGTTCTGAATTTGTTAAATTGATTAAAGCATGCATTGGAGAACCTTGGATAGCCCCTCTAGTAAATGGTAGACTTGTAAACTACTTTAAAGCTACAAGGGGGATCAGGCAAGGCTGCCCTCTGCCCCCCTTCTTGTATATTCTGATGGCAGACTCTTTAAGCCAAAATCACTCTGATGAGAAACTCAATGGGACTCTTCCTGGCATCAGGGCGATACCAAGAACAACCCCAATCAATCATGCCTTGTTCGTAAATGACTCTATCCTTTTGGGAGGAGCCTCTATTAAAATAGCAAGAGCCTTCAACGGAGTAATCCAAAGCTTATGCAGAGTCTTCGGAGCTAAGGTCAATAATAGAAAAAGTGTAGTGTGCGGCTAGGCTATAGACTAGCAATCTATTCTCAGGATTGACCAAGCCCTAGGCTTCATTGGATATGTATCTTGGGATAAATTCAAGTATCTTGCCCTGCCTATAAACTTGGGCAATACTAAGGCCCCTCACTGGATGGAAATTATCAGCAAAATCAAGGCAAAAATGACTGCTTGGGGAGGATAGTGGCTCACCACAGCCAGGAAGCTTACTCTAGTCAAGTCAGTTCTCTCATCCATTCCTATTTATTAGGCCTCCTTCCTCTTAGCTCCAAAAATGCTCACCGATTAGTTAGGAAAGCTAATCCGAAATTTTCTATGGCAAGGAAGGAAGGGGAACCAAAAAAAAAATCCATATAGTAAGCAGGGACATAGTGAAAAGGCCAATACCTGAAGGTGGTCTTCAAGTTAGAGATCCTGTGTGGGCCAATCTGTCAATGGGAGGGAAGATCCTTTGGAAAATCTTCTCAAACCAAAGACACCCTGTAAGTCAAGTTCTAATTAAAAAATATATGCACAGACTCTCGATAAAGAATATGGATGAAGGAGATTCTCACAAAGGAACCACATTGTGGAAGTTGTGTAGCCAAGGCTAGAATTTCTTCAAAAAACATCTTTACAGAATACTAGGAAATGGGAAAAGAATTAGACTATGGGAGGACAAGATCATGGGTATCCATCCCCTAAGCCTAGCACCAGATATAGATGACTCTCCCAAAAAGTTATTCACAAACTTGTTGACATTTGTACATGGGACTCAAAAGGGAACTAGAGCAACTAGACCTTCACCGCCCTCCTGAATGGATGCTCCCCCAACTTCACCAATTATTAGATAAACTCACGAGGTTGGCTCTTGTGCACCTGCATTCGAGGGACAAGTGGGGTTGGGGGAAGACCAGAACTTACTCAGCACGGCTGGGCTTTGTAGCTCTCCAAGAACAACAACATCATATCCATACTACAAAGCTCTAGAACCATATATAGAACCCATTTGGACTCCCAAAAATCAACTTCTTCAGCTAGACTCTCATGCACAAAAGGACCCTCACAGGGGAAAACTTAGAGAAAAGAGGAATCGTAGGTCCTCACAGATGTCCTCTCTGTTGCAAGTACTAGGAAACAATCGATCATTTGTTCATTGACTGCCCCTTTTCTCAAGAGGTTTGGTTGCAAGCAATCATGGGGCTCAACGCCCAAATCCCTCAGTAGTCTTCACTGGATAGTCTTTTCGTAACTTCAAAAGATCGATATCCACACCCTTTGAACAAAAACTCAACTTGGACTAAAATTTGGAATGAAATCCCAAAATATATATGTTGGGGAATCTGGTTGGCTAGGAATGAAGCCATCTTCAACAATAGACTCCAATCCACCATCACAATAACTGCCAAGGCCAAAGCCTTACTACTGGAAACTATTGAAAATAGACCTCATAAACCAAACAAACCCCTACTCCCTGAAGAGCTCAGCTGGCTAGGTGAGTCCCTGAGACATGCAAGCATCAAGAAGAATATCCACTTGCCTAGCCATAATCTAAAATGGCATCTCCGAATCTTTGAGAAGGATTCTAAAAAATATTAGAAAAAATAGAGAAAAGTCACGATTTTCTTCGATGGAGCCTCCAAAAGAAACTTTGGTATATCAGGGGCAGGAGGAATAGTTTATTCAGTAGATGGACAGAAACAGGACAACTTTTGTTGGGGTCTAGGACAAAGCACCAACAAGCAAGCTGAAATCATAAGTCTGCTCAAAGCGTGTTAGCTGGCTCAAAGGAATATAGGGGAAAACCTTCAAATATTCAGGGACTCTGAAATATTGATTAAAACCCTTAATAAGGGCAACCAACTCAATAGCTCTGCTCTAAACAAGATCCTAGAAAGAATAAGAAAGTTGACCCAAAACTTCACTTCATGCTCTTTCTATCATGTCCTGCGAGCCCAGAATAAGGAAGCTGATATAATGGATAACAAAGGATGTCTGCTAGCCCAAGGTATGCTAGTGAACAATGAAGAAGCAGCTGAAAGGCACCCAATTCCTTAACAGGATAGGAGAGTCATTCAAGGACAGATTCTTGCAAAGTAAAAGCTGGCACAGAAAAACTTCCACTGACGAGGAAGAGTGGCTCACTCCCTAACACGTATTCAGCTTCTGACATGGGCCAACAGGGGTGGGAATAATAACAGGGCGCAGAATGGATTCCACTCAAAAGAAGGCTTCAATGGTCGAGATGTGTAGGCTCAGGGCAGGGGATGATCTGACGACCATCGCATGCTAGAATAGGCAGGGGGCTAAAGATGCGGGGAGTGGTAAGCAGTATTCTTCGTACCACTTTTGGGTAATTGAATCAGATGTGATGTTCATTTCGGCATGACACATGGCAGGACAAAACCGCCCTCATCACGTGCTCCAGTGGAGTTAATGGTCGGACATCGATTGGACACGATTTTCGTTGGATCCGGGTGGGGGAAGATCTGACGGACATAGCTCGCTTTCCTTGGTAGGGTCTTATCCATGTCGTGGGGCCAGGTACAGAGACGGCTCTGGTTAAAGCTAGGTCAACAAGGGATGCGATAATTGTTGGATCTGGGAGGGTTCGATCTGATGATCATCACACTACTTATTTGGAGGGGAATTATTTAGCCGAGAGCAGTGAGCGGGTTTCATCGCATCGCTCTTGGCTACTTGGCAGTTTTGTATGAATTGGATGTGATGCCACTTAAGGGGCGACGTGTGGCATTACAAAACCACCCATATCGCATCCTCCTAAGGAGATAAAGGTCGAAAAGCGATGGACACAATATGCATCGGATCTGGGTAGGGGTTGATCCGATGACCACAGTGTTGGTCATGGTGGGGACTACCATGTAGTGGGGTCGAGTATGGTGAAGACAACAGGCTTTAATTAAACTCATTAAATATATGTGGGTTTGTAATTTGACGGTGGAACATAGTTTAAGTGGGTTTTATATCAATCTAAGAAGTACCAAAGTTTCAAAGGAAAGAGGAAAGAAAGATAGAACTCTAAGCTCACTTCAGCAAAGCAAGGATCTCTCAACCAACCAACTGCCTTAAAATCAGCAGCTAACCTCAGATACAAAAGCCAGTTTAGGAGGTCTCAAATGAGTCAGATTTCTCGCATCTTTCTATATTCGAGGTCGTTTGGCATGCCCAATCTCTTTTGATAAATAAAACTTAACCGTTTATGTTAAAAAAAATGTGTTTTGATTTCCATTACAATTTAATTGTTTTCTATGACATCCCAAGGAGAAAGCTAGTGTGGCTTAAATTGTTGGGCCCACCCTTAGAATTGTGGACAAGGAAGGCTTTGGAGAAGATTGGTAATTCGGTGGGAAAGTTTATTTTCCTAGAAAATAAGAACTAGTTTGCAATGGACAAGCATGTGGTGTGGCTTCTGGTTAGGGTGGATTTCTACAGAGGATTAACAGTGGAACTGGACTTGACATGGAAAGAGAATAGCCTCAAACAAAGGTTGGACTATTGGAAGATTCCCTTCTGTTGTCTGGGTTGTCATAGCACGAGACATGTTATTAGATAGTGCCCTCGAATAATTGATCATGCATAAAAGGATAAGTTATCGTTGGGAGACTTGGTGTAAGCGGATAGGAGACACCTCAGGAGGGGGGTTGTTTGCCCTTTTCCTCTCTTGTTTCTAATAATTTTCACTAAGTTTCTAGCTTGCCCTCCACTGCACCACCATTTTCTACTACACCGTCAGATTTGTTAGATATTCCACAGTCTCTTTTCCCTTCCCTACAAATGGAGCCTTTACCTATTTTTTTTACTACCTTTTCCCTTTCCTCTACCATTTCCTCCCCTTCAACTACTGCAAATGTAACTATTAGGTGTAAAGACATGAAGGCTCGCATTAGGGTGACTTTGAAGGCTGGAATCGCTTATTTGGATCCACGTAAGAGTTCTTGTTCTGATAGCTTGCCTTTGGACATGACTTCTCCATCAGAGTTTGAGGCCCTTAAAGCAATGCCCTATCTTGAAAAGCCCCCATGATTCTCATGACACTAAATTTGAGAGGCCTATGGGGAGCCTCAAGAAGAACCTCTCTCTAACACCTCATTCAAATATCACACTTATTTTGTCTTATTCTAAGAAACCATGGTCACTACAATGAAGGCTGGGCCCTTTTTTTTATCATTTGTCTGAGTTGGCACCTCTGTGTCGTTGATTCGAATGACATTTGTGGAGGTTTGGTTTTCTTGTGGAATCCTTTGGAAGCAAATGTCCTTACATTTTCTTCAGTTGTTGACATTTACCTGTAGGGATATTTTTTAGGGAAGCATAGTGAAGCATAATTATCGTTAATTGATGCTTCAAAGAAAGAAAATGGAAACACCTAGTAAGCAACCTGAAAGTTCTAACATAACTCATGAAGAAGAGGAAGATTTGAAGAAAGACATGGATGGTCTAAAAGGAGGTTTGGTAAAGTTGCTTCAAGAAATGCTTCCTAATGGCGAAAAGTTAGTAGAGGAAACTCATGATGAGAACAAAAAAAATGTTAATCGTGATTCCATAGAATCTAATGTTGGATTGAAGACCCACCATGTTTCAAAGATCGATATGTGGAAGTTTGATGGCAAGGATCCCATAACATGGATACTACATATGGAGCAATATTTCAATCTCCATAATGTGAAAAACACACAAAAGGTATGCGTTCCAACTTTATATTCAAAACCCAATCGATTTGTATGGTATTGATGACTTTTCTCTCATAAACAAATTGTCACTTGGTCAATTTTTATGGAAGAAATGATAGCTTATTATGAGAATACAAAAAGAAACACCTTCCTTTAGCCAATTGATTAATCTCAAACAAAAAAAAATTCAATGGTAGAGCACACTGAAGAATTCCAAAAATTGAATATAAGGGTAAAAGATATTCTAGAGGAGCATAGAATTGATGTGTTCATAGGGACTTTACAGGATAACATCCAACATGAGGTTCGCCTTTGGGAACTTGATTCATTGGAGAAGGCATTCAGGGTGGCAAGCAAAAATATGGCAATAAGGAAGCCTACCACTCACAACTATAAAGATGGAAGTGTTGCTTTCCCTAGCCTTCCACAACCTACAAGATTGACATCGCAACGATTGGAAGAAGAAAGAGCAAAAGGGCTATGTTATAGTTGTGATAGAAGATACACTAAAAGTCATAAGTGTGGTGAGAAGAAATTATTTTACATAGATTATGAAGAGGAGGAAGAAAATGAACAAGAAAAGTCAAAAGAAGATGATATACACCAGGAACCAACCCTAAAGAAAGAAGCAATGAGTCCGACCATAACTTGTAATGCATTGGTAGGAATTACCACTCCTCAAACTCTCAAGATAGAAGGACATAAAGAAGAAAAAGGTAATAGTGTTTTTTGATTTGGGTAGTACCCATAATTTTATTCATTGTAAGATAGCCAAGGAATTGAATTGCTTCCTATATCCAGCACCAGAGTGTCAAGTGATTGTTGCAAATGGAGAAACCATAAATTGCTTTGGAAAGTGCCATAATATCAAGCTATCCATGGGAGAATATGTAATGAATAGTTCAATATTTTCCATTCCAATGGGTGGTGTTGATGTTGTATTAAGAGTCCAATGGCTACAATCTTTAGGTACGATAGCTTTTAATTTTCAAGAACTTTCCTTGAAATTTGTTTGGGAAGGAAAGCAAGTTGAATTAAGTGGTATCACAGGGAAACCGAGAAATATAATTAGTTCTAACAACATGACAATGCTTTTAAAGAAAGAACAACAGGGCATAATTGCACATTATGTTCACTAGAGGTTCCCACATCGAAATCATCTATTTCTCTAGATCTCTAAAAACTTTTGGACAATCATTCCAAGGTATTTGAGACTCCCAAAGGCCTCCCACCTATTCGTGATCATGATCATGCTATTCATTTGATTCCAGGAAGTGTTCCCCCAAACATCAAGCCTTACAGATATCAATATGCCCAAAAGAGTGAAATTGGACATATGTTTGCAGAAATGCTAGAGGTTGGTATAATTCAACCTAATCAAAGTTCTCTCTACTCCAGTGGTATTGTTACACAAGAAGAATGGATCATGGCGCATGTGTTTGGATTATAGGGAGCTCAAGAAGCTTACTATTAAAGATAAATTTCTCATTTTTGTCATTGATGAATTATTGGATGAATTACACGGAGAAATTTACTTCACCAAGTTGGATCTTCATTTAGGATATCATCAAATTAAAATGTAGACTAAAGACATTCCAAAAACAACCTTTAGAACTCATGAGGGTCATTATGAATTTTTGTTCGTGCCTTTTGGCCTTACAAATGCACTTTCTACATTTTAAGGTTTGAGGAATTCCATTTTCAAACCCTTCCTTAGAAAATTTGTGTTAGTATTTTTTGATGATATACTAATCTACAACAAGTCTTGGAAGAGTCGTGTTCAACATGTTGACAGGGTGCTCAAACTATTGGAGGAGAAACAATTATATGCAAAAAGCTCCAAATGTTTATTTGGGGTACAAAAGGTGGAATATTTGGGTCAAATTGTATCTCATGAAGGTGTTAAGGTAGACCCTAACAAAATTAAAGCCATTAAGGAATGGAAAATTCCCACATCCATAAAGCATCTGCGATGATTTCTCGGATTGACAGGGTATTATCGTAAGTTTGTTAAAGCCATTAAGGAATGGAAAATTCTCACATTCATAAAGCATCTGCAAGGATTTCTCGTGTTGACAGGGTATTATCGCAAGCTTGTTAAGAATTATGGGAGAATAACAACATTACTAAAGAAAGATGCATTTTCTTGGACTCCAAAAGCAATAGCTACGCTAGACTTCACCAGGCTTAGCTACGCTAGACTTCACAAAAACCTTTATTGTGAAATGTGATGCCTTAGGAAATGGAATTGAAGAAAAACCCAAATATTTACACAAAGTTATTAATGAGAAGGAAATGTTGGCAATACTACATGCACTTAAGAAATGGTGGCCTTACACAATGGGAAGACACCTCAAGGTAAAAATGAATCATGATAGTCTTAAATACTTTTTAGAATAAAGATTATCTTCAAAAGAATAGTAAAAATGGATCACAAAGATGTTAGGTTATGACTTTGAAATCATCTACAAAAAGGAAGCAAAATGTTGTTGCATATGCACTCTCAAGAAAGGATGAGGACGTGGAAGCATTATTTTGTGCCATTTCTATTATCCAACCAGATTGGATAAACAAAGCAAGGGATGAATGGAAGAATGACAAAGGAGTGTGGGCACTCATTCAAAAGTTGCAAAAGATCTTAGTTCAAACAATATTGCTAGAACTTGATAAGGAAAAATCATATTGGAACCTGAAGCAGTCACAAAAATAAGAAATTGACAGGCATGAAATCAATCAATTTCAGAGTATCTCATCAATTGGAAGAACTTACCCATTGAAGATTCCACAGGGGAGGATGAGAATTTTATACAGAAGCATCCAGAACTACTCAAGCGTTGAAGACAACACTTTTTGAAGGAGGGGCATGTTAGGTCCCTATACTACTAGTGTAACCCCTTATTGTTATTAGTGCAACCCTCTTATTGAATTATTATGCCCATATAGTCCCCATGTTGTTATTATTGTGCCCCATAGAAACCCATTCTTGTTATTGTTGTGCCCTTACATTATTATTATTATGTCAGTTTTTATTATATTATGACCCCTAGACTCCTGTATATAGAAAAGAGGATTTGTCTTTTGTGTCATCTATGAATTGTTCATTTGTGTAATGTAAAAGAGGTTGCCCCTTGAAGAGGCTCATTTTGAAGTCATTGATCTATCTTTTCTTCTATTTTGTGGCCTGATTGCATAACACAGAACTCCTGGAGGACCCAAGTTCTCTAGATTTCTTCTCTATGGAACAAAAATGGTTGTTTACAGGACTGTTCAGGAGACAAAAGTATATTCTCAAACTACAAGAGGAAGAGTGGAGGCTGAAGGGTCATGCCATTTGGATTCAGGGGGAGATAGAAATACAAAAACAATTCATAGATTCGTTTCCCATAAATGGAATACCAATACTATCTGGATGTTAAATGATGAGGTGGGATGTTCAATATGGATGACTCCTCTCTCATAGGAAAACCTACTATGCTTTCTGAGATTGAATGTGTTAAAGACTTTCACAAAAGAAAAGAGTTATTGTCCTGGCGATTGGACAACGGAGCTCTTTTCAATTTTCATGAGATGAAGGATTTACTTCTTGTTGTGGAGGAATCACGTATGCGCAAGTGAATTTCGGGGGCTCTAAATTTAACCTTTATTGCGCTCATACCGAAATCCTTCAATCCACAAACCTATAAGGACTTTAGGCCTATTTCCTTATACAACTTATTGTACAAGTTGATCTCTAAGTTCATTGCACTAAGACTTTGAGACAAATTATCAAATTCCATCTCATTGGAGCAGTTTGGGTTTTTAAATAAGAGGACAATCCATGACGTTGTTGTGGTTTCCCAAGAGAGCATCCACTATATAAAAACAAAACACATTGACGTTGTAGTCTTTAAGCTTGACATGTTGAAAGCCTACAATTGTGCAGACTGGGGTTTTTTTAGAATGTGGGCCTCACTTTATTATGGCACATGTCATCTGTTTGATTTGTGGTGCTTATCAATGGTCTGTTTGATTTGTGGTGCTTATCAATGGTCTATTTGATTTATTATTTAAAACTTTCAGAGGTCTTAAGCAGTTTCTCTCTCTCCCACCCTTGCTTTTTCTTTCAGTCATTGAAAGCTTTAGTAGATACATTCACTCTGAAAAAAGGAGCAATACTATCTCGAGTATCAGAATGGCACGAAACATTATGAATACACACTTACTTTTTGTTGATGATGTGCTCCTTTTTGGTAAAGGAAATTTAGTAGAATGGAAAAATATCCATCAGA
Source organism: Pinus taeda (assembly GCA_000404065.3). Taxonomy (NCBI): domain Eukaryota; kingdom Viridiplantae; phylum Streptophyta; class Pinopsida; order Pinales; family Pinaceae; genus Pinus; species Pinus taeda. Next base: position 398,777 of record APFE031245182.1, on the reverse strand, counting down.
TGATCAAGAAGTTTGAGAAAGTTACAAGTCTATCGATGAGTGATAACAAGTCATTGTTATTTGATTTAGATGTCGACCCTGAAGTGGTGCAGCAAATCAAGGACATATTCTCAATGGATTCTTTCAATTATCCCTCTTCATTTTTTGGGGTATATGGCAATGGAGAAATAAGCTCACTTTTGAAGATAGAATTTTGAATATTGGAAAAACTTGCTTGAAGATAGTCAGATATTTTTCAGAACACAAATTTCTCCCAACCCCTTGCAAAGATAGGAACATACAAGTATTGTTCCATGCCCTAAAGTTTCCTAAGGCATATTTCGATGGAGCTAGCAAAGATGGCATTAGTTGATGTGGTGAGGTGTTATTCATCAAAACGGGGCACTTCTACAAGCTTTAATGGAATGGAGGTAATGGTACAAATATGAAGGCCAAATTGGTGGTATTATGGGGTTACTTTTATTTGCAAAACATATGAAATTACCCTCCTTGTCCATATTTGGTGGACCATTAATTTTGTTTTGATATTCAAAATTTCAAAGACTTTGGAAATGAAGAGGTGGATTGGAAAGAGCAAACTTGGAATATAAAGACACTACCTTTCATTTTAGATTCACGCATGGAACACTAACAATCAACGAGTTATATGTATTAAAAAATGTGCTTTCGGATGGAAAAATGATTAGTTAAGGAGTTGTTGTGAGACTTTGATTGTGCATTACTTGATCTTTAATTATGAATACCCCCATCTCTTTATCTGTGTTATGTACTTTTTCTCTATCTCCTCTTCTTCAATGATGCTTCTTCAATTGGGATATAAATTTCTCATGATTATACCTCAAAAGACTTGAGTGATCATTGCATACTTTTATGAGATTTTATTAGCATGTGCAATTTGTCGTAAAACAGCTTGTCATTTTTGGTTAACTACTTGGTGATGATCATGGCATTCTTTAATGATGCATCTCCTTTGTCTTTGTCTATCAAAGCATTGGTCAAAGGATTGGACATGTGTATTGAAAAAATTATAGAATTGAATAAAATTGTGATAAGGAGAAATGACGCTCATGACAAAGGGGGGAGGGCCAAATCAGTGTTGCCATCAATGTCAAAGGGAGAGAATGTTGGCAAAGTTGTTATTGATGGCAAAGGTTGTTGAAGGTTCCTTGTGTTAGTATGAGTATGTTCATGTAATGTATTGTTGCTAGAGTGTTATGCCTAAGTTTGTATTATTGTTAATGCTCCTATGCATGTATTGTTGACCTTTTAAAGCTATGAGTGAGTTTCATGTTTGTCAAATGTCTGGCCACAAGTGTGAATGTTGCGATGTAAATACCTTGCAGATATTGTGATATAAATGCTTCCAGAGGTTGTAACATAAATGCTTGCAGATGTTTGATAAGCCAAAAGAGTGGATGATGTGTTTGAGTGGAATAACAATCAAAAATCAAAATGAAACATAATATACTCATCTTGTCATATTACCTTTAAGAAAAAGGTGTATGCATCGTGTAATGTGCAAAAAGAAGTCTACATTGAAGTTGATTTATGCATATCATTACAGTTAGCTAATGTTACTCTTATGTAATATTTGGTGAAACCTTTAATTTTGTTTTGATATTCAAAATTTGAAAAACTTTGAAAACAAAGAGGTGGACCACAAAGAGACAAACTTGGAATACAAAGAAATAACCTTTTATTTCAAATTCTTGCATGGAACATTAACAATTAAGAAATTATGTATGTTAAAAAGATCTGTGTTTGAATAGCACAATGGTTAGCTAGAGAGTTGTAACAATTAAGAAGTTATATATATTAAAAAGATGTGTGTTTAGATAGCATAATGGTTAGCTAGAGAGTTGTTGATTTTGTGTTGATTCTTGTGTTATGGTTCATATGTTAAATGTGTTGTCCATATGATGTATCACTGCTCATTAAATAATCCAAAAAACTATTGATATCACATTAATAAAATCTGTGGTTTCCCATTTATCGGTTTCCACTTATATCTAGTTTCATCTAGTGCCTACATGTGTTGATTTTATGTGTTGATTCTTGTGTTATGGTTTATATGTTAAATGTGTTGTCCATATGATGTATCACTGCTCATTAAATAATCCAAAAAACTATTGAAAAAAAAGAATGAAAATTGTAAATTGATGATCATTTCTATTGAAAAATAAAATAAGATTGTTTAATATATTTTCTAACATAAAGTAAATTAAAAATAAAAAATAAAATAAAATACAATCAAGAAAGAGAAAAAACAATTTTAATTTTCTTCACAAAAGAACTCTCTCTACAGTTTTTGCTTTCAAAATCAAGATCCTCCTGCTTTTAAGAGTGGAATCCTGTACTATCTGGCACTTTTATATAGTCTCAATATAATACAATGATGCTTTTTCTTTCTGAAAATAAAAAATAATTTTAATTAATTATCAATGAATAATAAAAATAAAAAATATTATTCATGTCAATATTTTAAAAATAATAAATTAAATTAGATTTATCTTAAACCCAAATCTAAAATATTATTCATGCCAATAATTTTAAAAATAATAAATAAATAGATTTAATCTTAACCCAAAACCTACCAGATTAAGAGAAACCAAACTAATAAGGCTATAAATAATCAAACGATAACGAATAACAATAACTTAAAATTAAAAAAACCAGGAAAAAAAATAAAAATAATTTAACAAATATTTTTATAATATACGAAGTAACATAACGTAAAGAATAGTTTATAAACAAATGAAATGGTTAAATCAAACAATGGCTTTAAGCATATTATAATGTAACAAGCCTTTCTATTTTAAATACCATACTGTCAATGTGTTAGATTGTGAAAAAAAGTTTAAAAAATCGATAATGTCGCAAGTATTTTTGTTTTTGTAATGTGCCAGATATCATAACATACAAGATATTTTACTGTCTATGCCATTTAAGATAGCTAAATGATCTAAAGATTAATTCTGTGCAATATGTTTATCTTACAAATTTAAAGTTTGAAACAGTAGCTTCGGCGTAAATCACATGCAGACAAACATTTGTCGACGCGTTTCGAACCAACCAGTGTGGTTCATCGTGGTTGGTTCGAAACGCGTCGACAAATGTTTGTCTGCATGTAATTTACGCCGAAGCTACTCTTTCAACCATTATGAATCACAGAAGCCTCAATTCAAAAATTTTAAGTTTGCTATTTTAAGGAAAAGAAATATTCAGTAACATCAAGGAATGATAATAAAGAGAGAATGATAAATAAAGAGATTTTAAAGACGGGCAAGGTTTGTATAGATCTTACTGTCCTAGGTCTAAAAATAATTAATAATAAAAACTTGTGCCCCAGATAACTGTGCTCAAGGATTGCTTCGTCAAGGCTAAATCTCCTATTTCATATTATAATGAACATTATAACTAAAACTGCATATCTTATAACGAGATCATCAACTATTTTTTGAAGTTTGGAAATTATGCAAGGCATAATAGTCAATGGTTATTATTTCTCTAGCCTGGTAGATTTTAATGGATGAGATGACATAATACTGCTTTTACTTTTTAATCTTTATAAAAGAACACAGAACTAAGTTTCTGCTATATAGTGTATATTAAATGACGTGATAAGAGTCAAAGAAGCCATAACTAATGATTATTTGGTTTCAATGACTCGTCTTCAGGAAGTTTAAAATTTCAACTATGGAAATGTCCATTGCCCGTTGATTGATTGAGTGGTAAGTTGGGAGTTAGTTTCACCAACCTGGAATCCTATGTTGCTGTATTGTCAGCACACAATGGTAGCCAAAAGCTGTTATTCTTCATATAAATCCGAAAGGAGTCACCCATGGAACTATATAAACTCGTATATTCGATAATTAGTTCACAATTGTATATATATTTTTCTTGCCTCTCAGGAAAATGTAACTTTTTCATCAACTAAATGAATCTATCACCTTTCAACAATACAAATTCTCATGAGGCTCTCTCAAATCCATGCCCTTTGGGATCAAAGCACTGATTTTCTGAAAGCTAATGCTGGCATCTTGGTCAACTTAGCTATGCTAGGTCTTAGACCAAGATGCCAGCATTTAACTTTTGGATAACTAAGTGGAGGACGAAAACAAAACCATTGGATAGTTCAGACAGAATTCAAAACTTAGAGATACTAAGGATCATAATTTGGTAGAAATAAACCATAACATACACTAATGAATTGTGACAATTATCCCCATTACGTGTTCACATTTTATGGTGTTTAAATTGAACATTTAGTGCAATAAGAAAAAAGAAATAAATAGTGGTGTATAATTAATTGTTGGGTATTACCTCCTGATGAAGACCAAGTCCTGATCTTACCTGCACCAGCTAGCTGTGTGTGGACTTATCCCAACCTAATACACAAAAGACAAGTTCCACAATATCTCTTTCAAATGTCTGCCCTTTGTCAAACCCACAGCACGAATATCCAAGGCATGTTGAGGAAAATTTCCCTTAAGCAAATATATGGGATAATTCCAATGTCGTTTTAAAAATTGTACAAGACCTGTAAGCAATTTATCGACGTCGTTGAATGCATTTCAGAGGAAGCTTTCATAAAACCTCGCCAAGCATTGCCTTCATTCATCAAAGACAAGAAGCGTTCCTATTTTTGGTACTATCTGAAACATACATTTCTGCAACGTTCAGGACACAATCCCACCTTCATCAGAAGTTTCATTTATACCCTCTTAAGATTGTAATTCTGTCAATGAAAATGATATTTGACTAAGAAAGACTATCAGATAGACACTCAAATACACGAAACCAACCGTGAACTAAATATGCTCTTTTCTTAACATCAAATCAAATACATGGAAAGCAGAAGCATGGAAAAGGAGGTTTCCAAATACCATTTCTGTGTGTATTACTTCCTTCCTGATGCCAGCCGTTGCCTCCTGACATAATTCATTTCCTTAGATTGAGACCGTTGATTGCTTTGACGTGTTAAATTTGTTTCTTTCTCCCATTCATTCTTTTCCCAGCTTTGATCTCTTCCCCTTTGATATTTAGATGTATCTCTGCCATCCCCATAGCGATCCCTATCCCAATCTACTTCCCTATCATCAAGGCATATCCTCTCGGGAGCTCCAACCCACTGACTATTTAATCCTCTCTCTTGATTCTTTGTGGCACCTGACCTACCTCTTTCATGTTTCACCTCACCATATCCACGGTCCGGTCTTGCATCTTCTTCATAGGTACTTTCTTTATCCCTTCTGCCAGTTGACCTGCCCCTTTCATAATTCACAACACCATATCCATGGTCCAATCTCACATCTTCTTCATGGATACTTTCTCTACCCCTTTTGCTGGCGGACCTGTCCCTTACATGTTTCAGGTCACCATATCCATGGTCTAATCTTGCATCTTCTCCGTAGACACTTTCTCTATCCCTTTTGCTAGTTGACCTGCCCCTTTCATGTTTCACATCACCATATCCATGGTCTAATCTTGCATCTTCTTCGTAGACACTTTCTCTGTCTCTTTTGCCAGTTGACCTGCCCCTTTCATGTTTCACACCACCATATCCATGGTCCAATCTTGCATCTTCTTCGTAGATACCTTCTCTATGCCTTTTGTCAGTTGACCTACCCCTTTCATGTTTCACATCAACATATCCATTGTCCAATTCTGCATCTTCTTCATAGTCAGTCATTTGCCTATTTTGACCTTCCCTGACCCATCTACCAATGCTTCCATCTATCCGCACTGTAGAGTGATTCCCTTCCATAACACCAGTGGGAAGCATTCCCATTCCGTTAGTTGCTAGCCCTTGGCTCAAAAAAACAGGATTGACATGAGGAGGAAGCCCATGAAGACCTGCTCCAACAGCAGGAAAAGCTGCAATCATTCCAGGATATGGATTTCCATGACTGTATCCTCCATAGATACCAACCCCGCTTGCAATATGGGATCCAAATAGTGGATTAAATCCTTGAGCCATCATTCCATGAGGAGCCATTGACCCTATAGGTGTACCTCCCGTCAAACCTTGTAGGCCCTGTCCACATCGACCTCCAACACTAGCCATACCAACTCCTTTCCCCATATTTTTCCAGCCCATCTTTCTTCCTCTTCCTTGACAACCCCATCCCCTACCAACCATGTCTTGTGTATATCCACTCCTACCTGATTCCATATTGCCATAGTTCCCTCTACCTTCTCCACTTTGATAAAAGCCACCACCTCCATCATTCAACCTTCTACTTGGATGTTGTTGTGTTCGAGTTTCTGATGGTTTCTGATCCTGGGTCTGAGTTTTGTTTACCTGTGGTGAGCTGGATTGCCACAAATTTGCAGGAGGAGAAAATTTTATCACACAGGGTCGCTCATTGAAGAGTCGGCCATGCATTCCTGCTTTACACTTATAAACAGCAGTGTGATCATAGAACTCAACCTGGCAAAATCCTTTCGATTTACCACTTGCCTTTTCCTCGAAGAATTTCATATCTTTCACTTTCCCATACTCTGACAATGCAGTTTCAAGCTCTGCATCTGTTGTCCACCAGTGCAGATTTCCCACAAACAGAGTTGGTTCTCCTACACCTGAATGCAAAAATGAATTATCTTGCTGGCCTGTGTATTGAGTTGAAGCTGGACCTATTCTGTTGGAAGTGGAGCCAGCAGGAGATGTAGCTCGACCTACTCTGTTGGAAGTGGAGGCCGCAGGAGATGTAGCTCGACCTACTCTGTTGGAAGTGGAAACGACAGGAGATGATGTACTGCCCTTTCCGGAAGAAGCACGAAAATTGTTTTCTCCCGATTTTATTGATCCACCACCAACATTCAATCCACCTGATTTCCCTGAGGCCGCAGACTCTCTAAGGCTTGCAGTTACATTTCTAGCATCACCTCGGAATACTGCAGGTACTTCCATATTTGATTCTACTGCTTCTGCTCCTCGGGCAGCTGGTTGCATATATGATTCATCATTCTCATACAATGAACAAATCTTTGGGGCCTTATTAACATTAGATGCAAATGAAGTTGTTGACGAAGAAGGCCCAGGATGCCCAAATCTGAGTTCCTTTTTCACCCTTCCCATCTGTTGTTCTACCTCATCATCGTCCATCCGGTCCCTTTTAGGACGAGACCCCATAGAAAATTCAGTAATATTGCCACTGATCGCTCCTTGCTCGACTTTATTAATTTCATCATGTTTGATGTACCCCACACTACCAGGAAAAGCCTCACCAATTCTACCTTCCTCTGAGATTATTCCAGTAGCCTGCTCAACTCCATATTGAAACTTTTTCTGGGCCCTTCCATTCCCAACACTCTCTTGCTTGGTGCTCTGGTAGGCAGTTACAGGTGCCTGGATAAAATTCACATTTATATCATTATAAAGATCATCACATTCATCATCATCACCCCAAGCTGCACCACCTGTCTGATTTGTCTGAAAAATGTTGTTCTGCTCAACTACTCCAAAATCTTCATCCCCAAAATCGAACTGCTCCTCCCCAGGTTCCATCATTCTCCAAAATTGTTGCAAATAAACCTACAATTGCACAAGAAGAGATGTAACAATAAGTATATGCCCTAATGGCCTAACCCTGTACAAGCATACACACATAATGAATCCAATAATTCTTTGCAATTGTAGACAAAAACAGTGACTTCATATCTGCAGTCCTGCAAGAAATCAAAGACTAGTGCTCTAAAATTGCGCACACATAGGCCCCGCTCCTCTGCAATAATTTACAAAACCTAATTCTCTGCCAACGGACATTTTCTTAACAGAAGCAGACTCTCGAACACACTATATTTGTGGAAAATGCATACAAAGAGCACTCCATAACGCTCCATATGGTAAATAAGATGAATAATTCTTCAATTTTTTTAACATTATGATATTTAAATAAATTAAAGTGTATTTTTTTGCACATAGTGACAGACAAGCAAACACATGGACATCTCACCACCAGGACTTTAGAGTACACAGCATCTATTGGTTCAAAAACCCAAACATGTAAAATTGTTACTACTGTTTTTCCATATGACCGTATAGCAAAGAGGACTCTGGATCAAAGACGGAACTCTGGATTATATACTGGGTGACTATTTCACCAAAATCTCTGGGAACTTGCTCTCACAATCATCCCTTTCAAATGCGTGCCATATGGGTGAGACAAACCACAGGAACAATAAAACTCATGAACCTCGCCAGAGATCCCATGCCCTAATTGCAAATTTAAGCATTCTTAAGATAACCCTATTTTGCACAAAACGCTTTTAACCTAAATCATACGAAATTATGTATATGAAGCCCTAAACCTAGAGTCCAAGGGAATGAAAGTACCATTTCGACAGCGATTTAACAAGGGCGTGTGTGTGCGCTGAATATCAGGTTTCAGTAATGCTAACCTAATGGCTGTAAAATTGCACAGAATATATACAATCTGAAATATTTATCACGCAAAAAAATAAAAAGAGAGACAGAGATTGCTGGTTGAATACCTGGATGCAAACCAAGAAGAAACGTGTTCAGAAAAATGGAAAAGTTTGTGCCCGGGTAGTCGACAACGGCAATTTGTGCACAACGGCTATAATAAGAGCTTCGAATGTACGTTCTTGTTTTCGTGTCAATTCAACGCAAGAAGATTCAGATTCTTTACAGTTATAGAATTCAATTCCAAATCTTGGCCAGTTAAGCAACTAATGATAATTAAAACCGGTCCGGTTGTATTGCGGCACAGTTCCTCCCGTTTTATATGGGTTTTATCTAAGCAAAGCGTGCCAAGTATATATATATATTTTTTTAAGTATTCTACATATTCTTTAAAACAAAGTTGATGTGTTTTAAATTCTTTAAAATTTGGACCCGCTAATAGTATATATGTATATATTCTATCATTTTTAAGTATATTATATATTCTTTAAAATATATACTTTAAAATAAAGGGCATAAGAGGTCAGATTGCTTCCTTTCCGTTAATAAATTATTATAATAATTAATAATAATAAAATAAATCCCCACACTTACATATTTATTTATTTAATACACAGTAGTATTTGCATTCAATGCCTATTTTTATAGACTTGTTTATTGAGTTAAAACGACTTGTTTATTGAATTACTTTTGTTTTAATTCTAGATTATTATGATTGAACATAGTTTTGAAAGGTGTATTGAAACCATATTACATGAATGAACTATTTTCTTTTTTATATTTAAATAGGTAGGGTTTACTATGACTCGTGGAGCTATATTTTAGATCCAAACAATATATCATTGTTGATATTGTTTGAATTTATGATTGCGCTAGGTTGTGTGGTTTTGGACATCATTGGGACACATACATAGCACACATGGTGTTTTTTTTATGTTTGAGCCTTCTCAACTTAGGTTTTTGCAATGTATTCTTCACATACAATGTGCATGTTATGTTCAGATTATATGGCTTGGTTATGTTTGTATTGCAACATTTGGACTTTACTTCTTCCTCGCACATTATGTTACGTCAATTTAATTACATGCGCCATGCTACATGGCGCCCTGTTGTTACGACATGGCATTTTGAGTGAGTAGCCATGTTTAACGTTTGGGATTCAATCATACATGTGGACGGTGGGGATCGAGTGGATAGTGGTTAGGGTAACCACCTCACCCATGTCCTGTCATTGGCACTCATTCTCACCGAAGCTTCTCAGTGAACCTTGATGTGTGAGGGTTTGGTTTTGGTACAACATTGTAGGGTTTTTTCTTCTAAGAAAGGAAGGGCCACTAGTTTCTTGCCCCCTTGCTGGCAAGATTCGAGCACTTGGCTAAAATTCCCTAGTTTACCTAGGTCGCTCGGTGCTTATTCCTCTAGTAAATTTCAGTGTAAATCTCATTTAATTCTTTCAATGTTTTTATGGTTATGTCAAGGGATTTTACCCTCAAGTCCTTTGTCTGTAGGGAATTCTAACTATTTCAGTGCTTCCTATTGCACCAGATAATATAGTGGCTCTGCTCACCTCTAGGGTTATCAAGTTTGAGTATGAAACAAAGTCAAGTGCTCATAAATTTTCCTCAATACTTGTAAGTTTCATGAGCCTGTCGACAAGGTAATTTCAATTCCCTATTTCTAGTTCTTTTTGAAAGAGCAATATGATTTGTGAATCAGTTAATATTTAGTGTTCGAGTTGCACAATTTGTTCATTTGTATTGGTATGTTCATAACTGCAGAGAAGTAGACAGTCGCACCTATCCCCTCCTACACAAGTATTAGGGTAACCCCATTTGATACAATCATTGTAATTACGTCGATATGCGTTATATTGTAGGGTTTCTGGTGGCGACACTGTTCGGATTCGTCATCCTTGACATAATCTTGAACACATGTCCCACCTAATTTCAACATGAAATGTTCTTGGCAGCTCCTTGAAGTATATATTTTCCCTCCTTGTGGGGTTCATTTGCGTTCAATGGCTTTGTCAACATCGATCATCTTTTCCCTCCTCGTGGGGTTCATCTGCACTCAATGTCTTTGTCAACATCAATGTCATTGAGAAACATAGCTTCGAGCTCGAAGAACGTATTGACGAGAATACCCAAAGCTGCTGGAAATGAAGACTCTACAGAAGCCATGGTTTTTTCTCTTGAGAGTATGTGCAATGTGTGTCATAAATAGTTTTAGAGCCTCCTCCACTATGTGACTAAGGGGAAGATGTAAAACCTCAAAGAATGGTACTCTTCATTTGAAAGAAGCAACCTTGTGCTTGTACTGTTTGATGGATCTATCGATATCTCTAATTACCATAGTGGTGGCTTAAACAGATTCTAGCATGGAAGTGGGAGAAGCAGAAGCAGAAAGATAATTTACCATGGAGTGAACTAGGGATTTCAGTGAATATAAGGTTCAAGGTTTATGAACAAACCCTGAGGATCTGTGGAAGCAAATTCAATGGCAATGGGGAGATTTCTAGTGTTGTGTTGGCATTAGCGCTTTTGTTTGGATGTGGAATGGAAGGAAGTGTCTTTGATCATAGATACAACAAAGGAGATCATGTTCCGCTTTATGCCAACAAAGTCGGACCCTTTCACAACCCTAGGTAGAGTTTTGCTATATTTAGCGTTTTGTTGTATTGGAGGCTAATTTACATTCTGAAATCCAATTGCAAAATAAAGGGATCTAGTTGAGTATTGATGGAATATTTGGTCTTGTGTAGATCTTAGATTCATAAGCATTCAGATCTTCCTGAATTTCTTGAAAGCAATTTCGAGTTAGTGGGTTCAATGTCAGTTCGAAGCATTTTTTTAATCTAATGTCATACCTTGGTTTACGAGATAGTTTGGTTTAACTGGATAGGTGTTATTTGATGTGCAAACATCCATCAGTTCAATTCCCACAAGTGATATAGCTTTCAACTACAGTGACACAATATGAATGTATTTGGCTAGATAATGTAGGTGCAGGGGAACACGAGTGTTAACCACCATGAGAATATGGTTTGTATGGTTCCTTTCATCTGCATTTTATTAACTTTTTATTTTCTAAAGTCTCGTCTCCGTGGGCAAGATTTACAATGTCAACATGGCATATATGTACATATCCTTTTCTTTTTAATTCATTGAAGATTACCAAATTGGTGTAAGCCTTACATTCCTAAATTTGAAGTTATATAGGATACCCTGTCATCCCAACTACTGTCAAGCTACAAGTTTTCTCTATATATTCAAAATATTTTAAGTTTTAATGCAATGAACCTTGCATTCCTAAATTCAAAGTTATAAGGGAATACCCTATCATCCCAACCACTGACAAGCTACAGGTCAACTCTATATATTCAAGATATTTTAAATTTTAATACCATGAATAGAAAAACGGATTCTTAAATCTTTCCCTTTCCTTGGGTGAAAGTTCATATCAACTTTCTATATGACTTTACTTTATTTTCTTCTTTTTTCTTTAGTCCATTATGATTCATGGGATTCGTATTGTTCATCCATTAAATCTGATTGATTCTCATGAATGAGCATCTCCGCAGTGGTGTCTTCCAAATGCCCATGTGTTTCTGACTTGACCCGATTGATTCCCTGGAAAATCAATCTTGGAAACAATGGAAGCACTTCTTCTTGGACAAATGTAAATGAGCCACTACACATCGACATCTGTTTACTTCTTCCAAGATTTGCTCCATGGAAAGTTTTGCATAGAAGTTACCACTTATTAGAGTATCTTTTTCATTTTATTCAATTGGATCCTAAGATGGTTCTATTAGTTGAATCAAGTGGTGGCATTCCTTAGCATCATGTTAGCGAGTGGGATTCAAAGGAACTTTCTTTCTTCTTTTATGAGATTCCATATATGTGACACCGTTGCAATACATGAAAGATGTGTCCATAGGAAATACATGACCAACATCTAAAATCCACTTGTTCAAGTCTGATATTCCACAAACCGTAAGTACACTAGTCAATGCAAGATTCTTCTTTTAAGAGGGTTTTCCATGCCTAAGACATCCACTGGTGAAGATTGGAGAGCCATTGTAGATTTCAAAGAACATGCAAATCAAATCATTATCCTAGTAAATTCAACTTGATCATCAGCTTCTTGATTGAGTGAAATTTCAAGGATTGAAGGTGTCTTCTACATGATAAAATTTCCCATGGAGAAGGGGTGAGAGGCTTCATCAACAAAACTCCATGGAACCACAATTTTCTTAAAGGATATCTGAGGAGGAAAATACATATCTTTTGTTTGTGAGGGGGGTGGAGGAATCATTAATACACTATCAAAGGACCTACATCACAAAAGCAAAGCTTGGCTTTATGTATCAAACTTGCCCATAGACTAAACATCATGTTCCAAACAATTGTGGATCAAATACAATAATGATATGATAGTTATGTGTGCTACCAGAATCAACGACGGTCACTACGATTCAATTTTATCTATTTAAATTTAAAGTATCTTTGGTTTTAGGCATTTCTCTATCAATTATCAAATGTTCATTTCTTCTATATCTATTTTGCAGTGAAACATATCAGTATTTTATTTTCCATTCTATCCTCTAGGTTTGTACAAATTTTGCATGTTTGAATTTCTTGAGTATGTATTTTAAAGAAGAAACGAGTATGTTTGTTGTGGCATATTATTAATAAGCAATGTTCTGCAAATATTGCAGATAAGGTGACTGAGAAGAGGGAAGATATTTGAGAAGTGTTATATGGTCGTTGAATGTTTAGTGCTCGATATAAGCTTGATTTCTAGGAAGACAAAAAAATTGAACTTCTTTGCAGGAAAAAATTAACTAAGGAGGATTTGGCGAAGTTTAGAGAAGTAGTGAAGAAGGATTATTATTTTCAAATGTATTATGATGACTTGTCTATCTGGTTTTTTATAGGAAAAACATATAAATAAAATAATGTAGATCCAATTTTACTATACAAACACCTCCACTTTGAAATCTTGTACAACAATGGTTGTGTCATAGAAACTATTGTTTGTACAGATCCAAATTTTATTGTTGACATTATTGAGGACAAGGAGATTGAAGTTGATTTAACATACTCAATTAAGTGGGTGGATGTTGAAAATAGCAACAAGAAATGCTAAAAATAACACTACTATAAATAACAGTTTGGGTACCAGTGTTGGATTGAGCAACAGGGAATGAAAAAATGAAATTGCTAAAAATAGTTTGGGTACCAGTGCTGGATTGAGCAACAAGGAATGAAAAATGAAAGTGCTAAAAATAGCATTCTATTTTTAGCAGTTCAAGATGGATTCCTATTTTAGTCAGCCCCTGGACTAAACATAGGAAGTAAAATTCGAATTTCAATTTAACAGTTGTTTGAAAATAAATTAATTAATTCTCCATGAGTTAATTAGTTGTGAAAAAACAAACATGAAGTCTATGTGAGGACATGCAACAATTTCTCTATTAATTAAGGAATTCATCCATCAGTTAAAGAGATAAGGATGAGTTCTATATTGAATAGTAATTAGTTGGCTCAGTTAACTGAGTCAAGTCCAGTTATATTTGATTTAAACTGTTTGTTTAAATTAAGTAAGTTCATTTAGTTAATGCATGTTAGCATATAACTATTGTACTTCATATAACTAAAGATTATCTCATGAATAACGCATGCATGTCAGTTCAGACAAAGAACCATTTGAGATCAGAGAAGGGACAATGTACTATCAGTTAGATGAATATTTTTCCTATAAAGGAAGCCCATCCATGAGAAGGATTTATCTCCTTCAGGACTGCGTAGTTGGATCAGAAGTCAGTGAGTGTGTGAAGAGGCCAATTCACACAAGTGGCTGCACTGGACCCCAATCAGAATTGCGCAAAGAAATAGGAGGCTTGGAGGGCAAACCAAAAGTTAGATAGAGGCCTTTGACTGTCTATGAGTAGTAGAGGTATTGGAGAGAGAGCAGGATAGCTTTTGAGTTGATTCTTTTTGTAATATTGGTTATATTTCCACTTCTATGATAATATAGAGTTGGGGTTTTAGGCTGAGGCTTTCCCCGGGTAAATTCTTCTATGTTATGTGTGATTGATTTCTCCATATCAGTTATATGAGTTCTTATTGATGTTGCTCATGTTCAATTAAGCTTCCGCTGAATTGATTGTAGAAGTAGATCAAGTATTTTGATTTAGTATATTGCATTATTAGGTGATCTATAGGTGGGAATTTCTACATGGTATCGAAGCAAAGGTGATCAAAGTGGAGAACAATATGCTAGAGGAGATTTCGAAGTTTTGAGTATTGGGAGGCGAGTTTTCAAAGCAGATCTGAAAATTTTTGTGCAAAATTTTCATAAACAAATAGCATATCTGGATTCCTTGCAGAAAAATATCCAAAAAAAAATAAAAAATTGGCTGAGTCAGAGTTCGGAGGAGGGAGATATTGCTGATTTAAAATCAACTCTTTTTCTAGAAAATTTCGTGATGATGGGAAATGTGAAACAGATTAGTGTGCTAGCCAATAACTTGTATGCACTTGAGGTACAAGATGCATGCAAAGCCTTGAGGAGCAAGGCAAAGGTTAGATACTTGGTGGTTGAGAGGGAGAGTACATTACCTCTCAACATGCAGTGCCAAAAGAAGTCTCAGATAATTGTGGAGGATCCACGATCGGTGAAGCAGCTTCAGGAGGTTGTAGAGCAGCCACAACTAGAGAAGCTGAGAGGAGAT
>APFE031245182.1:338462-383590 GCA_000404065.3 Pinus taeda | reverse complement strand
GAGTAGAGACATCTACTCATGCAGAGACCTCCAGTAGGGGGAAATTTCGAGCCAGGTGGGCAGAGGGATCACATGCATCCATACCTCCAGGTAGGAGGTGGGGCGGTGTGGAGTGATCATCCAAAGAAGGCTAGAATAGGGGCATGATCCTTGAGGTACCCAACCTCTTTGATTCGAATTTGCTACAGGAGCCTCAATGAGGAGTAGTAGGACTGGTTGAGTGGGTAGAGCCAAATGTGGATGGAGTGGCAGAGAGAGCTATAGTGCAGGAGTCCCAGGACTGTGTAGAGCTAGCAGGCTGAAACAATGCGAGAGGCACAGGAGTGTTGCACCAGTGTAGGATGGCACAGAGAGGTGTGAAATAGTGCGAGATGCATGGAGTGTCGCAGCAGCTCAGAGGTCAAAGAGGGAGCACTTGTCAGCAACAGGTAGAGCTTCAGCATCAGAGTATGTTTCTAGCCCAACAGAGAGGTCAGTTGGGAGTTTTTTTGTTTCTAGAGTTGTAGGAGCAACCACACTTGGTAGAAGTGTTGCATGCAGAACATTCCAAGGGTACAGGATCAGGTTCGAGTTGAATTCCTTTCTTGTTGAGAGGAAGTGTTGAAAATAGCAACAAGAAATGCTAAAAATAGCACTGCTATAAATAGCAGTTTGGGTACCAGTGTTGGATTGAGCAACAGGGAATGAATAATGGAAGTGCTAAAAATAGCATTCTATTTTTAGCAGTTTAGGATGGATTCCTATTTTAGTCAGTCCTTGGAGTAAAGATAGGAAGTAAAATTCAAATTTGAACTTAACAGCTGTTTGAAAATAAATTAATTAATTCTCCATGAGTTAATTAGTTATGAAAAATCAAACATGAAGTCTATGTGAGGACATGCAACAATTTCTCTATTAATTGAGGAATTTATCCATCATTTAAAGAGATAAGGATGAGTTCTATATTGAGTTGTAATTAGTTGGCTCAATTATCTGAGTCAAGTCCAACTATATTTGATTTAAATTGTTTTTTTAAATCAAGTAAGTTCAGTTAGTTAATGCATGCTAGCATATAACTGTTGTACTTCAGATAATTGAATATTCTCTCATGAATAACTCATGCATGTCAGTTCAGAAAGAGACCCAGTTGAGATCAGAGAAGGGACAGTGTATTATCAGTTGGATGAATATTTTTCCTATAAAGGAAGCTCATCCATGAGAAAGATTTATCTCCTTCAGCACTGCATAGTTGGATCAGAGGTTAGTGAGTGTATGAAGAGGCCAATTCACACAAGTGGCTACGCTAGACCCCAATCAGAATTGCACAAAGAAATAGGAGGCTTGGAGGGCAGACCAGAGGTTAGATAGAGGCCTTTGACTGTCTATGAGCAGCAGAGGTATTGTAGAGAGAACATGATAGCTTTTGAGTTGATTCTGTTTGTAATACTGGTTATATTTCCACTTGTATGATAATACAGAGTTGGGGTTTTAGGCCGAGTATTTCCTCGCGTAAATTCTTCTATGTTATTTGTGACTGATTCCTCCTCATCAGTTATATGTGTCCTTATTGATGTTGCTCATGTTCGATTAAGCTTCCACTAAATTGATTGTAGAAGTAGATCAAGTATTTTGCTTTAGTATATTGCATTATCAGGTGATCTATAGGTGGGAATTTCTACAATGGAGACTCATACTCCAGGCATGAACACCACCAACACTACTAATGATCTTCATGTGCACAGTGGTATTTGTTTGGTTGGAGATGATATGAACTACATATTGGCAAAGGTGAACAAGAGATTGAAAGTTCTTCACTAGTATTCATCAATGTAGAATATGCTATGTGCAAAACCCTCCTCCCACACTTACCCAAGCTTACCTGTCCACTGGTGTATATATGTGATGAAGAGTTAATATGATATGACTCAACCTCCTAGATCACCTTAATGAAGTGGAATTGAAGAAATCAAAACCTTACTGACTTCCCTCAAGTGCTACAGGACCCCAAGGGCTAAAACACCGTTCTAGATTCCCAAACCCTGAGTTAAGCCTCTTTTTCTCTGATCTGGACTCCCATACATTAGCACAACACTGCTTGAATTCGACTCCAACTCCATAGTTGCATGCATAAGCCTGCAAGGGAGCGATTGCAGTCTTTCTCACCTAGCTCTATGCCTGCGACCATGAGATCCAAGGCACTTTTCTAGGGCTAGTCTCCAGAACACTGCCTAGAACTTAATGAAACTTTCTATAATAATGAATGACACAAGGACACATACTTCCATACAAAACTTAAACAAGAACTTGGCCTAACTAGGCCTAACCATGATAGAAATTCCATCAAACACGTCATGAACATGTAGTCTACAAGTCATAATTACATATTTGAACATAGGGATCTCATACTTATTTGAGAATTGTCAAGAAGGTCTGGTTCCCTCTCAAAATAGCTACAATATCATCTATTTGGTCATACATTCATTAAGAATTAATTTACCAATCAAAACTTGATGAGAGCCATAACTAAAGTTTGTCTCAAAACCATACTTATAACTAGCATATCACCAAAATAATAACAATGATGGAAGAACCATCAAAGCCACATAATAGAAAGTAATTTTACTCATGAAATACAAGGGAAAATAACTCGTATTAACATATGCAAAAGCTGACCAAGTCACAGACTTCCATGTACCACCCAACCATAGATTGGGTTGGACCAAATATTTCTTTCACCTAGTCATTCCCATGCCATATTCTAAGCATGAATGTGGGATTCGCAACAAAACCAACCAGGGCTTCTCAAGCTTTACCATGTATCCTTATACCATTACCGGTTAAGGGATTCCTAGGCCCGAAACCTTCATCTGTGCAACTAGGATTTACCGTGTATCCTTCAATTACTGGTCAAGGGATTCCTAGGCCCAAACAAGGAGACCTACATTACCAGGCTTTACCACAATCCTGCCAAAACCGATCAAGGGATTACTATGCCTAAACAAGCATGCATGCTTATGGATTTCTTCACCAATACATCAAGGAAATTTCTTGTCTCCACCCTCGGGATTTACTATGTATTCTGTCATTATCGGTCAAGGGATTCCTAGGGATTTGGGGATTTTCTGAGATCACCTCACTCGGTTCCAAAACCATCTGAAAATCCAGCTCAACCAAATAAAATAACCTCATAACAACATGGCTATCTAGAAATGGAAAGACAAGGCTAAAATCATCGTCACACCTAGAAAAACCCATGCCAATGACAGTAAGAGAACCAAATATACATGCATATACAATGCATGCCAAAACTAGTAAGGAAAGCATACATGAAAATTGAAACCTACAAGTAATCCCACTGTAGTTGCTTGATCCAACTCTTCCTTTCTTGATCTTTGCTTTGCTTTAATTCCTTGTCCTTCCTTTCTCCAATGTTAGAGTGCTCCAAGAATGCTCTAAGTGTGCAAGAGTATGAGAGGGAAAGAATAGAGAGAGAGCTCTAAAACTAAACTGACAAAAGGTTGTGAATTGATCCTCAGAATCCTTTTTATTAATGAGGCCTCCATTTTCTTCAATTCCCATTAATTCCTTCAATTTCTTCCTCACATGTAGCCTCTAACCTTTCATCTTCCATTTCTCCTAATTTCTTTTATTTTCATAAATAAAATGCCAATTAATGCCTCTTTCCTTTTCAAATCCTTTACCAATTTCCCCTTAGCCATAATAAACCAAATGAACACCCACTAGGATGTTTACCCCAAAATTTAGGTTGGAATAAGTGTCCCATGACCTTGGTCTTATTTTTCCTTTATTACATTAACTTTTACCTCATGGTTTTTAGAGACCCCTCCCTCTTAGGGGAACACTGTCCTCGATGTTCTATGACACCTACAACCAACAAGACCGCTGAAAAGCAAAACATACTGCCCATGGATCTTTATAACTTAGCTAAATTCAGTATTTACAATTATCATACTGCTAAAAAGCAAACCAACATGACAAACATAAAACCATGACACCCATACCACTTATTGGAGCTTTATAACACAACTCATTGTTGTATTTATAATGACTACCATACCTACATATTTACATATACTAAAACTCATTTTCCTTCATCGCAAATAATGAAATATACATAGCCCGCATCTAATTAGTCATCTCCCATGTAGCTTCATTGGGCCCAAAGTGCTTCCATTGCACTTTAACTTTCTCGATTGCTTGATTCCATAGCATGAACATATTTTGCTACAATATGCACTAAGTTTTCGGCCAGAATTCTCCTTCTAGCTCCACCTTAGTACAAACCAATCAATAACATGATCAACATCATTTACATATTTTTTAAGCAATGAAACATGGAAAACATCATGGACTTTCAATGTCGAAGGCAGTGCAAGTCTGTAGGCCACTGGTCCAACCCTCTCAAGGATATTGAAAGGCCCGCAATACTGAGGTGCCAACTTCGCACATGACCCAATCCTCAAGGAGCTCTTCTTGGGCTTGATGCAGAAGTACACATGTTCCCCAACCTGAAACTAAAATTCCTTTATCTAGTCTGCATAACTCTTATGTCTATCATGTGTTGAATTTAGATTCTACTTGATAACCTGCATTTCCTATTCCATCTCTGCCAACATGTCTAGTCCTATCAACGCCCTGTTCACTAGATCACTCCAACTTATGGGAGTATTACAACTCCTCCCATAAAGTGCCTCAAATAGAATAATCCTCGATGATTCCTTATACCTTTTGTTGTATGAAAACTCTACCAGTGGAAGGTACTCTTCGCACTTTCATTGTTGATGCATAACATACATTCTCAACATGTCCTAAAAAATCCTATTAAGCCTCTATGTCTGTCCATCTGTCTATGGATGATAAGTTGTACTGAAGGCCAACACTGTACCCAAACCTGCAAATAATTCCTTCCAAAACCTGGAAGTGAACTTAGCATCTCTATCTGACACAATCTTCTTCAAAACACCATGCAACCTCATTATCTCCCTGATGAAGACCTATGCTACATCACTAGTTGAACAAGTAGACTTCATAGGAATGAAGTGTGCTACCTTTGTCAACCTATCAACCACAACCATAATAGAATCATGTTATCTAGATGTACTCAAAAAATTTGTAATGAAGTCCATGGAAATGACCTCCCACTTCCACACTGGGATCAAAATCAGTTGTAGTAGACCACCTAGATGCTTGCACTCTACATTTACCTGTTGAAAATCCAAACATCTAGTCACAAACTACGCCACTTCCTTCTTTAGATTCGACCAATAGTATAACTTCTTCATCATTGTCAATGTCTTTTGATATCACAGATGACATGAATATCATGGCTTAACATGAAATTCCCTAAATATAAGCTTATTAATTTCATCGTTGTCTGACACATAGATCATGTCCCTAAATTTGACCAAACCATCTAATGTGAGGCAATAGTCCACATCTTGATCACCTGTACCCTGCTGCCAAATCCTATGCCTAAGCTCCCTATACATGTCATCATGTTGTCCTTCTTATAAGATATGATCCTGTAAATCCGTCCCATACGAACTCATAGCTGCTATGTGATTTACCTGTACTCTTCTGCTAATATCATCTTCAACCACGTTCTCTTTACCCTTGATGTACCTAATCCCAAAGTCAAACTCATTGATCATGGCCAATCATCTAGCTTACCTCATTCAAATTCAGGTGGTCAAATAAATATCTCAACCCACTATGATTGCTCATCAATAAAAGCCTCTTGCCAAGAGTAACAACCTTGGTAAAAAATCCATGTAATAAAGTTAGTAAAGGAAAAACAATAACCAAGGTCATCAGACACCTATTCCAAGTTGAGTTTTTAGAGAAAACATAGTGGTGGGGATCACTTGTGATTAATTTATGGCTATGGAAATCAGCAAAGGATTTGAAAAGGAAAAGTGGCATTAATTGACATTTAATCTATGAAAAGAATGGAAAATAGGAGAAAATGAAGGTGAAAGGTCATAGGTTGCATGTCAGGAGGAAAATGAAGGAAAATAATGAAAAAATGAAGAAAATAGAGCCCTCATTGATAAAAAGGCTTATGAGGATCAGTTCATGGATTTTTGTTAATTTAAGCTTGGAGCTCTCTCTTCTATGCTCTCTCATACTCTTGGACACTTAGAGTTTTCTTGGAGCACTCTTAGAAGAGTGTGGCATACTTGGGATTTAGAGTAAGAAGGCAAAGGAAAAGTAGGAAAGCACAAGAGGACATCAAGATCATTATTGACATTGAGTTTTACTTGTAGGTACCGAGTTGCTTGTATGATTTCCTTGTTAGTTTTTGCATGCATGGCACATGCATGTGGTTTCTTGTTCATGATTTGTCTTTGGCATGGAGGATTGCCTAGATTAACAATGGTTTTGCCTAGCCTTTCCATTTCCTGGATATCCATGGTGTTGTGGGTTTCTTTCCTTTTGTTTTCTAGTTGGTTCTCATGTTCCTTATGGTTGTGGGTTGAGTTACTAGTACCTGGAGCCTTGGCTGGACAAACGCTTTGGAATCCTTGTAACAACTTGGGTTGAGTTACTAGTCCTGAAACCTTTGGTTGGAAAAATGCTTTAAAGCCCTTGGTGGGTTGAGTTACTAGTCTTGGAATCCCTGGTTGGACAAACATTATGGATCCATGAACAACTAGGGTGGAGACTGATCAGGTGATGGTTAGTGATGTTCGATCAAGAGGTGGAATTACTAGTTGAGGGTTGAGGTGGTTTGGCCTCCAGAACCCTTGGTTTGGTTTTCTTGGTTTATTCCATGAGATCCCACATTCATGCTTGGAATATGGAATTGGGGTCATTAGCCGAAAGAGGTATTTGGTTCATCCCAATCTATGATCAAATGGTACATGGAAGTCCCTGACTTGGTTAGATTTGCATATGTTAATAAGAGCTCCTTTTCCTTTGGTATTTTCATGAGTAAATGTGTTTGTCATTATGTGGCTTTAAAATTTGTTTCACCATTGATATATCTCTGGTTATTTGCTAGTTGTGAGCATGCTTTATGATAATCTTGATGTATGTATCTCATCATGTTTTGGTTAGTATATGAAATAATAATGAATGAATGACCTAATAGATGAAAATGTAGCTAT
This sequence comes from Pinus taeda, assembly GCA_000404065.3. Taxonomy (NCBI): domain Eukaryota; kingdom Viridiplantae; phylum Streptophyta; class Pinopsida; order Pinales; family Pinaceae; genus Pinus; species Pinus taeda. The sequence continues at coordinate 376,481 of APFE031245182.1, read as the reverse complement.
TGGGAGGAGATATAAGTCCTCCTCGATGATTCTTAGATAAGTATGAGATCCCTATGTTAAGATCTATTGTTATGACCTGTAGATTTCATGTTCACGATATGTTTGACGAAATTCCTGTCATGGCTAGTAGGGGTCAAATCAAGTCATTGTTGAAGTGTTTGCATTAGTAGCCTTATTTCTTTGTTATTTATCAATTCTAGAAGTTTCATGAAGTTATGGGTAGTAGCCTCAGTCCTAGCCCTGAAAAAGTGGCACAAAATTTAGGGTTGTTGGCACGAAACTTTCTGAAAAAGGCCACAGTCACATGCATTCCTTGTTGTGGGAGTGACTGGAGGGTCTCATTAGCATGCATGGCTCGTCATAGGAGCAACTAGGAGTCAAGATAAATAAATAAATAAATAAATAAATAAATAAAAAACATCAAGTTGTCTCAAGGGTTGGGCACCTGGAAGCGTTGGTTGTCTCCTGGAGGTTTTGTAACTCCTGAGGAAGGTTAGATTGGTCTTGTCTTGTTTGTTCCACTTCCATAACTATATTTCGAGAGTTAAATCATATCAAAGTAACTCTTCATCATATGTTTACCCTGGTGGACCGGTTAACTTGGGTAAATGTGGGAGGAGGGTGTTACAGAGTGGTATCAGAGCATGGCTCCCTTTTCCTTGGGTGATGTCTGGTTTCTGTTCTCCTTGGATGAATGTGTTGTCATGCGTACATGTCAGTTGCATATGTATTCATTATGCTTATGGTTTATGTGTTTGTTATGTATTTATGGTATTGGTCATTGTTGTCATTGTGATGCCATGCAAAAGACAATGATGTTGTTGAATGTGTTGTCATGAATGTATGTCGATTGTGTATTTATTCTTATGCATGGGTGTCGTCCATATGTTTGTCATGCATAGTACCTAATCGATGTTATAATTGTGGAATTATGAATGGTAACTGGATAAAGATTAAGATGATGTCTATATATTGTGATGATTACGATTATACATGTATTGTGTTAATCTAGCTGATCTTGTAGACAGAGATCCTCCCCTAAACTACACTAAGGTATACTGGTTTGTTTATAATTTGGTTTAGCTTACATGACATACCTTACATGAAGAGAATATCAAAGATGAATGTCAAGATGGTAGACTACAACTCACAAGATTCTCTCTATAGATCATATGAGCAACATGATGAGGGATATTCTCCTGACATAAAAGACACTTTGAGAATTTTGAAGGACAAAATAAGGAGTTGCAAGTAAGATAATGACCGAATCATTCAATCACAAGAGAGACTTGCTAAGGCACATGAGAAACAAGCAAAAGTCAATGCATCTATTATTCAGAGCTTGTTATAATTGTAGAGATAAGGATTGCTTAGAATTAGTCATGGGCAGGAGGATAGGACTAATGGAGCATATGGTAGCAAGTTACATGGTGGCCACACATTAAGAGATGGTAGATTCTTGGATACACCTGATATACAAGGCATTGGCATGGGATTTACTCTATTTTTGGTTCAAACATGTATCATGTTCATCATCATTATCATCCTTACAGGAGGAGTGATAGAGGATATTTTTCGGATGAGTTCAAGAAAGAAAATCCACCTACATTTGATGGGGAAATGAAGAAGTCACAAGATGCAAAAGTGTGGTTGCTTGGGATAAATAAGTTCTTAGATTGCATGATTACTCAGAGAACATGAAGGTCAGAATAACTACATTCAGTCTTAAGGGTAAAGCAAACATCTGGTGGGAAGATGTAAAGAATGTTAGAGGTATTCATGAAGAGAGTTGACTTGAAGTGAGTTCGAGAGACTTTTCTAGAAGAATTATCTATCTGAGAGATACCATGATGATAGGGAAAAATAATTTTATGAGTTTAAGATGGGATCCATGACTAATGAGGAGTACACTAGCAGATTATTAGAGTTATTGAGGCATGTGCCTTATATTAAGGAGGAGAAAGTTAAAATTCAAAGATTCATCAGTGGTTTGTTGAGAGCATTCAAGGATATGATTGAGTTTGATGAGCCTAGATCGTTGGAGGAAGCCATCAGGAAGCTAAAGCATTGTTATGAGAAATCAAAGCACATATTTGATACTGACTAGGTTTGGAAAGGTAATGAGAAGAATAAATGAAAATGGGATAAGAAGCGAACACGACCTCAGGACATAGGTAACAAAGAGAATGCAAAAACAACTAAGAAGTTCAATGCATCTAACGGAGGACTAGGATTTCGATCTAATGAGTATAAAAAGGGTGATCGTAGGAATCCCTTGAAGTGTTAGACTTGTGGAGGAGAGCATCGCATGAGAGATTGTCCACAAAATTAGGGTGGTAGACTGTATATCTACAATGCGCAGGAGGCATAGATAATGGGGGATGTTGGACAAAGTGTTCCTCATATTTATGCAGCGTTGGATAACATGCAAACATATCACTAGCCATCTATTATCAAGATGGATGGTAAGCTCTGTGATCAAGTTGTTTCTATTTTGATTGACCCTATATCTAATTATAGTTATGTTAATTCTGACCTAGTGGATAAGTGTGGTTTGAATAAAGAAGTGCATGCAGAGTATTGTTTAGTGCAATTGGCTACAGGTACTAAGAAGAGCGTTCATCACTTGGTAAGAGCTTGTGAATTTGAATTGAATGGTATGTCTACATTAGCACATTTGAATGTGCTTTCCTTGGGATCATACAATATGTTGTTGGGTATGGATTGGTTGCATATTCATAGGAACAAGGTGGATTGTTATGAAAAATCAATTGAGTGCTTGGATGACAATGGAGAACATAAAATTTTGCAAGGTAAGAAAAAGGAAACATCAATTAGAATGGTTACAACTATGCAGGCAAAGCGTAGTTGTAAGAAAGGATGTGTATTATTTGCAGTTCATATTTCTAGTGATAAAGGTAAGGATGTTGAGGATACAAAGGTATTGAGCAGGTACTCGGTTTTACAGAAGTTTTAGGATGTATTTCCCGCATAGGTTTCAAAGTTACCACCTCACAAGGAGTTGGACTTTTCTATTGAGTTGGTACTAGGGGAAACACCAACATCAAAGGCACCATACAGGATGAGAACACTAGAGTTAGTGGAGTCGTAGGAAATGCTTGACAAAGGATACATCAGGTCAAGTCTATCGCCTTAGGGTGCATCATTGTTTTTTGTGAAGAAGAAGGATGGTACTCTTAGGTTATGCATTGACTACAACAAATTGAACAAAATGACCATCAAGAACATGTATCCATTGCCAAGGATTGATGATTTGTTTAACAAGTTGAATGGAGTAGCAATGTTCTCGAACATTGGTGTGATATCATGATACAATCAGGTATGCATTAAGGAAGAAGACATCTACAAGACTACTTTCAAGACCAGGTATGGGAATTATGAGTTTGTTGTAGTTACATTTGGTTTGACTAATGCTCTGACTACTTTTAAGTGCTTAATGAATAATGTGTTGCGTCCTTATCTGGACAAGTTTATTATTGTATTAATTGATGATATATTGGTATATTCTAAGAATGAGGAAGATCATGTCAAACACTTAGCAACAGTGTTGAGGTTGCTAAGAGAGAATCAATTGTATGCCAATCTCAGTAAATGTAGTTTCTTTCATACAAAGGTACATTACTTGGGACATGTTTCCAAGGAAGGCATAACAGTGGATCCATAAAATCTAAAAGAAATTATGGAATGGGAAACAATGTGGATGAGGTAAGATCATTCATGGGGTTAACAGGTTATTATAAGAGGTTCATCGAGAACTTCTCTTGGATTGCTTATCCCATTACATCATTGCAAAGGAAAGGTAAGAAATTTGAATGGATAGAGGAATGTGCAACCAATTTTGAGCAGTTGAAGCAATTGTTGAAAAATGCTCCATTATTAAAGATTGTAGGTCTGGACAAAGAGTTTGTGGCATGTATAGATGCTTTCAAGAGAGGATTTGGTGGAGTCTTGATGCAAGAAGGATAGGTAGTGTGCTATGAATCAAGGAAATTGAATGAAAACGAGTAGAATTATTCGACACATGATCTTGAGTTGGTAGCAATCGTCCATGCATTGAAGATGTGGAGACACTATCTTCTTGGCAGGAGGTTTGTATTGATGAGAAATCACAGTGGATTGGGGTATCTATCTGACCGACCGAACTTGATGCCAAAGAAGCTAGATGGTTGGCCATTATCATTGAGTTTGATTTTGAGATCAGGTACATTAAAGGTAAAGAGAATATGGTTGCAGATGCTCTTAGCAGGAGAGTATAGATAAATCACATAGAAGTTATGAGTTCATACAGGACAGATCTACAAGATCAAATCTTGCAGGCAAAACAACGAGATGACAGGTATATGGAGCTTATGCATAGGTTAAAATAGGGTATAGGTGTTCAGGTTGTGGACTATTGTCTCACAACAATTGGTTTGGTCAGATTTAGGGACAAGATATATGTGTTGGACAATAATGAGTTCATGAAGCTTATCTTGAGGGAATTTCATGCTAAGCCATATTCAGGTCACCCAAGATATCATAAGACATTGAAAATGGTGAAGAAGTCTGATTATTGGCTGAAATTAAAGAAGGAAGTGGTAGAGTTTATGGCTAGATGCTTGGTTTGTCAACAGATAAAGGAAAAATGTAAGCATCTAGGTGGATTACTACATCCGATTCTGATTCCAGAGTGGAAATGGGAGGTCATTTCCATGGATTTCATTATAGGTTTTCTGAGGACATATAGACAACATGATTTCATCATGGTTGTGGTTGACATGTTGACAAAGGTAACTCACTTCATTCCAGTGAAGTCTACTTATTCAGCTAATGATGTAGCACAGGTCTTCATTAGAGAGATAGTGATGCTATATGGTGTTCCAAAGAATATTATGTCAGACAAAGATGCTGAGTTCACTTCCAAGTTTTAGAAAGAGTTATTTGCTAGTTTGGGTACAAAATTATCCTTTAGTACAACTTATCATCCATTTTCAGATGGATAGACAAAGAGGGTCAACAAGATTTTGGAGGACATGTTGAGGATGTATGTTATGCATCAACAACAAAAGTGGGAAGAGTATCTTCCACTCGTAGAGTTTGCTTACAACAATGGGTATCAAGAGTCACTGAGGATGAGTATGTTTGAGGCACTCTATGGGTGGAGTTGTAACACTCCCATCAGTTAGATTGATCTAGTGAACAAGGTGTTGATAGGACTAGACATGTTCACAGAGATGGAACAGGAAATACATGTAATCAAGAAGAATTTAAAGGTTGCACATGATAGACAAAAGAGTTATGCAGATCAAAAAATGATGTGTAAGGAGTTTCGGGATGGGGAATAGGTGTACTTTCACATGAAGCCCAAGAAGAGCTCCTTGAGGATTAGATCATGTGCCAAGTTGGCACCTTAGTTTTGTGGGCCTTTCAAGATTCTTGAGAAGATTGGACCAGTAGCCTATCGACTTGCACTGCCTCCGACAATGAAAGTACATGATGTTTTTCACATGTCATTGCTTAAGAAGCATGTTAGAGATGTTGATCATGTGATTGACTGGTCTATATTGTAGGAGGAGCCAGAAGGATAATTCCTTCCAGAACCTCAATGCATATTGCAGAGAAATATGCTCATGCTTTGGAACCGAGAAATCGAGCAAGTTAAAGTGTAATGGAAGCACTTTGGGCCCGATGAAGCTACTTAGGAGATGGCTTATTAGATGCGGGCTATGTATCCTTCTTTGTTCACTAGTTGAGCGGATGTCTTTTGGTATATGTTTTGGTGTGGTGCTTTGGTATATGTATATATGTATATGGATGTAAATACCACCATCAGTTGTGTTATAAAGCTCCAATAAGTGGTATGGTTGTCATGTTGGTTATGTTGGTTTGCTTCTCAATAGGTTGATCATTCTAAATACTACAATGAGCTAAGTTATAAAGCTCCATGGGAAGTATGATTTGCTTTTTAGCAGTCTTGCTAGTTATAGGTGTCAATGAACACTGAGGATGGTGTTCCCTAAAGGGTGAGGGTTTGGTAAAAAGCTTGGTAAAAAATACATGTAATAAAGTTAGTAAAGGAAAAATAATAACCAAGGTCATGGGACACATATTCCAAGCTGAATGTTGGGCAAAAACATAGTGGCAGGGATCACTTGTGATTACTTTATGGCTATGGAAAATGGCAAAGGCAATGGCAAAGGCTTTGGAAAGGTGATGTGGCATTAATTGACATTTTGTTTATGAAAATAATGAAAAATAGGAGAAAAGGAAGGTGAAAGGTCACAGATTGCATGTGAGGAGGAAAATGAAGGAAAATAATGGGAAAATGAAGAAAATAGAGGCCTTATTAATAAAAAGGATTTTGAAGATTAGTTCATGCCTTTTTGTTAGTTTTAGCTTGGAGCTCTCTCTTCTATACTCTCTCATACTCTTGGACACTTAGAGTTTTCTTGGAGCACTCTTCGAGGAGTGTGGAATACTTGGGATTTGGATCAAGGAGGCAAAGGAAAAGTAGGAAAACACAAGAGGATAGCAGGAAAAACAACGACAATAGGTTTTTCTTGCAGGCACTGAGATGCATGTATGATTTCCTTGCTAGTTTTGGCATGCATGGCACATGCATGTGGTTTCTTGGTCATGATCTGTCATTAGCATGGAGGATTGCCTAGATTGACAATGGTTTTTCCTATCCTTTCCATTTCTTGGATGGCCATGGTGTTGTGGGTTTCTTTCCTTTTGTTTTTTGGTTAGTTCTCATGTTCCTTATGGTTGTGGGTTGAGTTACAAGTTCTTGGAGCCTTGGTTGGACAAACGCTTTGGAAGCCTTGTAACAACTTGGGTTGAGTTACTAGTCTTGAAAGCCTTGGTTGGGAAAAGGCTCTAGAGCCCTTGGTGGGTTGATTTACTAGTCTTAGAAGCCCTCGTTGGACAAATTCTCTGGAGCCCAATAGTAGTTGTGGTTTGAGTTACTAGTCCTGGAAGCCTTAGTTGGAACAAACACTTTAGATCCTTGTACATCTTGGGTAGACACTGATTTAGTGATGGTTAGTGATAACTAATCGTGAGGTGGAATCACTAGCTCAGGGTTGAGATGGTTTGGCCTCTGGAAGCCCTGGTTTGGTTTTCTTGGTTTATTCCATGAGATCGCATATTCATTCTTGGAATATGGCATGGGGGTGATTAGCTGAAAGAGAGATTTGGTTCAACCCAATCTATGGTCAGGTGGTATGTGGAAGTCCCTAACTTGATTGGATTTTCATATGTTAATAAGAGCTCCTTTTCCTTTGGTATTTTCATGCGTAAATGTGCTTTTCATTATGTTGCTTTAGTATTTGTTTCATCATTGTTGTATCTTTGGTTATTTCCTAGTTATGAGCATGATTTATCATAACCTTGATGTATGGATCGCATCATGTTTTGGTTAGTAGATGAAATAATAATGAATGAATGACCCAATATATAACAATACAACTATTTTGAGGAGATATCAATCCTCCTTGACAATTCTTAGATAAGTATGAGATCCCTATGTTAAAATATGTTGTTATGACCTATGGATTTCATTTTTATAATATGTTTGACAAAATGCCTATCATGGCTAGGAGGCTTTAGATTAATTTCGTGTTCTGCATTAATAGCCTTATTTCATTGTTATTTATCAATTCTGGAAGTTTCATGAAGTTATGGGAAGTGGATTCAGTCATGGCCTTGAAAAAGTGGCACAAAATTCGGGGTCACTGGAATAGAACTACCAGAAAAAGGCCATAGTCACATGCATTCCTTGTTATGGGAGTGACTAAAGGGTTTCATTCACATGCATGGCTTTTCACGGGAGAAACTAGAGGTCTAGATCAGCAAAACATCAAGTTGTCTTAGGGGTTAGGTAGCTGGAAGGGTTGGTTGTCACCTAAAGGTTTTGTAACTCTTGAGGAAGGTTAGATTGGTCTTACCTTGTCGATTCCACTCCCTTAACTGTGCTTGGGGATTTGATCATATCATAGTAACTCTTCATCACATGTTTACCCCGGTGGACCGGTTAGCTTGGGTAAATGTGGGAGGAGGGTGTTACACCAAGAAGATAGTGTCTCCACATCTTCAATTCATGGATGATCACTACCAACTCAAGCTCATGTGTCACATAATTCTTCTCATGCTCATTCAATTTCCTTGATTCATAACATACCACCTATCCCTCCTGTATCAATACTCCACCAAGTCATCTCTTACAGGATTCTATACACACCACAAACTCTTTATTGGGGTCCACAATCTTGAGAACTAGCGCATTTGTGAACAATTGCTTCAACTACTCAAAATTTGTTGCACATTCTTCTATCCATTCAAATTTATTTATTTCCTTTGTAATGATGTAATAGGATAGGAAATCCATGAGAAGTTCCTAATGAAACTCCAATAATAACCTGCTAGTTCCATTAATGATTTGCCCTCATCCACATTTCTAGAAGCTTCTCATTCCACGATAACTCTTATCTTTTCCAGATCCATTGCTATGCCTTTCTTGGGAACCACGTGCCCCAAGTAATGTACCTATGTCTGAAATAAACTGCATTTACTAAGCTTGCCATACAACATTGTGCTATCTTAGAAATCTCAATACTGTTGCTAAGTGTTCAACATGCTCTTCCTCATTCTTATAATATATCAATATATCATCAATGAATACAATAACAAACTTGTCCAATGAAGGGTGTAATACACTATTCGTCAAGCACATAAAAGCACCTGGAGCATTAGTCAAACCAAAAGGAACTATAAGAAACTCATAATGCCCATACTTGGTCCAAAAAGCAGTCTTGTAAATATTCTCTTCTTTGATGTGTACTTGATGATATCTGAATTTCAAATCAATCTTTGAGAACACTGCTGCTCCCTTCAACTGGTCGAACAAATCATCAATCCTCGACAATAAATACATGTTCTTGATGATTACCTTGTTCAACTGCCTATAATCAATGCAGAGTCTAAAAGTACTATCCTTCGTCTTCACAAACAATACTGGTGCACCCCACGACGACACACTTGGCATATTGTATCCTTTGTCAAGCATTTCCTTTAATTGAAACTTCAATTCCACTAATTATGGAGTGCTCATCCTATATGGTGCCTTTGATACCGATGTTGCTCTTGGTACCAACTCAATAGAAAAGTCCACTTCCCTGTGAGGAGGCAATTTTGAAATCTCTGGTGGGAACACATCATGAAACTGCTGCAAGATCCGGTACCCCTTCAAAACTTCTGCATCCTCAACATCCTTACCTTTATCACTAGAAATATGGACTAAAAATAATACAGATTGTTTCCTACGACTACACTTTGCTTGCATAGTTGTAACCATCCTAACTGATGTAGCCTTCTTCTTACCCTGCAATATTCTTTGTTCTCCATTGTCATCCAAGCACTCAATAGCCTTGTCATAACAATATACTTTGGTCATGTGAAAGGAAAACCAATCCATACCCAAAAACATACTATATGGTCCCAATGGAAGTACATTCAGATGTGTTGATGTAGGCATACCATTCAACTCAAATGCATAAGCTCTTACCTAATGATGAACTCTCTTCTTAGTACCTGTAGCCAACTGCACTAACCAAGACTCTACATGCACTTATTTATTCAAACAAAACTTATCCATCAGGTTAGGATTAACATAACTATAATTAGATCCAAGGTCAATCAAAATAGAAACAACTTTATCACAAAGCTTACTATCCATCTCGATAATAGATGCCTAGTGATCCACCTGCCTGTTATCCAATGTTGCATAGATATCAGGAATGATCTTTCCAACATCCAAAACTATCTATGCTTCTTGTGCACTATAGATATGAGGCCTACCACCCTGATACAATGGTAAATCCCTCTTGAGATGCTCCTTGCCACATATCCAACGCTACAAATGTCCCTTACCCTCACCTTTATTTTGCTACCCTCTAGGTTGTGACCCATGTCCCTATCCAACTACATTGAAATTCTTGTAAGGAACAACATTCTCTTTCTCATGTGAATCCTAAGGTTTTGTTCGCTTTGGTGGCCACTTTCCCTTAACTTTGTCTTTCTCTTTCCAACCTTGTTGAGACTCTGTCTTACGCTTTGATTTCTCATAACAATGTTTCAACTTTCTAATGGCTTCCTCCAATGATCTAGGCTCATCAAACTCGATCCTATCTTTTAATGCTACTTGCAACCCAATGATGAATATATGAATCTTTGCTTTCTCCTCCTTAAGGTAAGGCACATACCTCAACACCTCCAAGAACCTTCTAGTATACTCCTCGCCAGTTATAGATCCCATCGTCAACTCATAGAACTCATTTGCCCTGTCATCTTAGTATCTCTCAGATAGATACTTCTTCCTGAAAAGTCTCTCAAACTCACTCCAGGTCAACTCCTCTCCCTAAATACCTCTAAAATTCTTTACATCTTCCCACCAAATGTCTACTTTGCCTTAAAAATTGAACATAGTTATTTTGACCTTCATGTTCTATGAGTAGTCATGAAATCAAAAGAACTCATTTATTCCAAGAAACCATGCTTCTGCATCTTGTGACTTCTCCATTTCTCCATCAAATGTAGGTGGCTTTGTGTTCTTGAACTCATCCAGAAAATATCCACTGTCACTCCTCCTGTAAGGATGATAATGATGATGACCATGGTGCATGTCTAAACCAAAACTAGAGTAAAGCCCATGTCCATTGCCTCATCTATCAGGTGTATCCAAGAACCTTCCATCTCTAATGGCATAATCTCTATCCAAACTGTGCCCACCATGAGTCCTACTGCCATATGATCCATTAGTATCTTCCTCATGTCCATGACTATCCTAAGTGGTCTATGTCTCTGTAAATCTAACAAAATCTGAAGGATACTTGCATTGACCTCTCCTTGTTTCTCCTATGGCTTGGTAAGTTTCTCTTGTGATAGAATTATTCTGTCGTTATCTGCTTTACAACTTTTTATTTCTTCCTTAAAACTTCTCAAAGTGTCTATTTGAGGGGAGTACTCAACACCATGATGCTCATCTCATCTACATGGAGAGTCACGTGAATGGTAATCCACCATTTTGTTAATCATCTTCAAGCCTCTTCTTCCTACAAGTATATCATGTCATCTAAACCCAAATATAAACACAACCAACATACCTCAGTATAGTTCAGGGGTGGATATCTTGTCTGCAAGATCAACCAGATTAGCACAATACATGTATAAGCATAATCATAACAATATTTAGACATCATGCATTACAATACCAACTGCATAACATGACCTCATGCATGACAACCATGCCCATAAAAATGCATAACAACATATAGACACTAACATGCATAACAAATACATATACAATCAACATGCATTAATGAAAAAAACATCCCAACAACAACTTTATTAACTTCGACATGGCAACACAAGTGCAACAATGACCACCACCATGCATACATAACAAGCACATATACAACCTTCATTCATGCATGACAAACACATTCTGCCCTTCCAGTCCAAGTTTTTAACCATGCTCTGATACCAATCTGTAACACCCTCCTCCCACACTTACTCAAGATTACCGGTCCACCGGGTTAAATATGTGATGAAGAGTTACTATGATATGACTCAACCTCCTAGATCACCTTAAGGAAGTGGAATCGACAAAACCAAAAACCTTACTAACTTCCCTCAGGTGTTATAGGACCCCCAAGTTTTAAACCACCCTTCCAAGTGCCTAAACCCTGAGGTAAGCCTCTTTTTCACTGATATGGACACCCAAACATTGGCAAAACACTGCCTAAATTCGAACGCAACTCTCCAGTTGCATGCATAAGCTTGCAAAAGAGCAACTGCAGTATTTTTCACCTAGTTCTATGCCTGCAACTACGAGATCTCACACACTTTTTTAGGGCTAGTCTCCATACCACTACCCATAACTTAATGAAACTTTCCAGAACAATGAATTACACAAGGAAAAAGCCTTCCATATAAAATTTAAACAAGAACCTGACCTACCTAGGCCTAACCATGACAAACATTCTATCAAACACATCATGAACATGTAATCTACAAGTCATAATTACATATCTGAACATAGGGATCTCATACTTATCTGAGAATTGTTAAGAAGGTTTGATGCCCTTTAACAATATTTGCATTATCATTTATTAGGCCATACATTCATTTACTAATAAAAAAATGATCAGATCCATAACTAAAGTCTGTCATAAAACCATGCTTATAACCAACATATCACCAGAATAATAACAATGATATAACGACCATCAAAGCCACATAATAGGAAGTAAATTTACTCATGAAATACAAGGGTAAATAACTCTTATTAACTTATGCAAAAGTTGACCAAGTCAAGGACTTCCATGTACCACCCAACCATAGATTGGGCTAAACCAAATCTTTCTTTCAACCAATCACTCTTGTGCCATATTCTAAGAATGAATGCATGACTCACAACAAAACCAACCAGGGATTCTTAGGTTTTATTGTGTATCCCACTATTACTGATCAAGAGATTCCTAGGCCTAAAACCCTCATCTGTACAACCAGGTTTTACTGTGTATCTCGCCATTATCGTTTAAGCGATTCTTAGGCCCAAACAAGGAAACATACTCTACTAGGATTTACTGATATCATACCAAAATTGGTTAAGGGATTAATATGCCTAAACAAGCATGGATGCCTCCAGATTTATTCACCAATACCTTGGGGAATTTTGTCGTCTCCACCCTTGGGATTTACCATGTATCTCGCCATTATCGATCAAGAGATTCCTAGGCCTTTGGGAATTTTCTTGAGACGACAGCACATGGCTCCAAAACCATCTGGTAATCCAACTCAACCAAATAAAAGAGCCCCATCGCACCATGGCTATCCTAAAATGGTAAGGCAAGGTTGAAACCACTGTCACGCCTAGAAAAACCCATGCCAATGATAGCAAGAGAACCAAATACACACATGAATATACCATGCATGCCAAAACTAGCAAGGAAATAATACATGCAACTTGATACTTGCAAGTAAGCCCATTGTAGCTGGTTGATCCAACTCTTCCTTGATTGGTATTTGCTTCCCTTTGCTTCCTTGTCCTTCCTCTGCCTTCCTTTCTCCAATGCTAGAGTGCTCCAAGAATGCTCTAAGTGTACAAGAGTATGAGAGAGAGAGAATAGATAGAGAGCTCCAAAACTAAACTAGCAAAAGGTTGTGAAATGATCCTCAAAAGCCTTTTGATTAATGAGGCCTCCATTTTCTCCATTTTCCAATATTTCCTTCAATTTACTCCTCACATGCAACTTGTGACCTTTCACTTTCCTTTTCTCTTAATTTCCTTTATTTTCATAAATAAAATGTCAATTAATGCCTCTTGCCTTTTCAAATCCTTTGTCATTGCCTTTGCCAATTTCCCCTTAGCCATAATAAACTAAATGAACACCCATTAGGATGTTTTCCCAACATTTAGCTTGGAAAAAGTATCCTACGACCTTGGTTTTATTTTTCCTTTATTAACTTTACTACATGAACTTTCAACATGGGGCTATAACACTATGTCTGGCATCTCTTACATGGCACCTTTCCTATCTCTCATCATACCTCAAGATATGATCTTAACTCAACTTTTTCTAGTGATATTTCTAAATAGATATAGTAAGAAAATATGGCATTGTGTGTTGAGAAACAATGTGGAGATTGTGTATGTGTATATAGTAGTTTTAATGCTTTCATAACATATTTTATGTAGAAGGTTTTAAATAGTGATTTGATGTTTTGTAATTCTAAGCCTCTTTCTATAAAGAAATTATTTGTATTTAAAAAGTCCAAAGGTTCTTGGATGTTTTTTCCAAATTCAAATATTCTTGGATGGTTTGGATGGTTTTTCCCAATTCAAAGGTTCTTGGATGGTTTCCCTATAATTTTTAGAAGTTTGCTCCAATTCCTGCATAGTGCATGAAATTCCTAAGATAGCCTTATGAGAAGGTGGTTAAAAACAATTTATAGTTTACACTAATTAACACAAATAATTTGGGGAGACAATCCATTATAAGAAGTCGATTAAAAACAATTTATAATTTGCATAGCACAAAGGAATTGTGGAGATAGTCCATTCTACTAAAGGAGTAATTTGATCTGATGGTTAAATTCATCAACAATTTCAGTTTAGTTTTTTTTAAGCTAAAAGTACATTTTAATGAAGGTTTATGACGACCTAATTTCCAATATAATAAATTGGTCAAAATCTAAGCAATTGTTTATCTTGTGAATATAGTGTATTTTTTCCAATTGATAACTACGTTTCTAAAGTCGTTAAAGCCTTATTCTTCACTCTTTCGATTGAAATGCTTATAAGAATTTTGAGTACCTAAAGTTCAACATAGTTATTTATACCATACTCCAAGCCAAATTTAAATATAAAACATTATGAAAAACAATATGCAAACTACACCCAAAACATTTCTATCCATCCTCAAGGATTTTTAATTGGAGTATGAACTAGAATATTGTCATCAACATGGTTATGTAGCATAGGAGAATATTTTACATATTAGTTTAGCTTGTGAGTTGCGTTGACTTGGGCTTCTAAAAAAGCTCATAATTCTTTGCAAGCCATATTCTCCAAGAGGTCACTATGAGCATAGCATTGATAACTTTTAAGTCCTCAAGAGTCCAATTTTTAAGACAACTCTCCAAAGTATTATCCAAAGTCTTCCCTTACCAAATAGCTTTCACCCTTGACATTATTTTCAATTTTAACCAAATCTCCCTTGTAAATGAGTTGTTAACTAGGATATGATCTATACTTGTTAAAAATTTCTTACCTAAAATGCAATGATTGGGACTATGTTAGTTTCTTGTTTTTTAAAATCAACCTTATAATTTTTTTAGTTTTGAGTGGTTTACAAGAACTTTGGTTGAATTGAACGCAACGATTGGGACTATGTTAGTTTCTTGTTTTGTAAAACCAACCTTATAATTTTTTTGGCTTTGAGTGGTTTATAAGAACTTTGGTTAAATTGAAATAGTGACTTAACATCTAAGAGTGCCTTAACAATGCACCTGATCACCATCAATCCAAGACCCCATGGACACGAAGTGAATGCTTGTTGAATTTGTATTAATTACTACTTTTTTGAAACATCTTTTTAAAGTTTTGTAAAATTATATATTAATCTCATTTTTATGTAAAGAAAAAAACATTTATTGAAGATTATAAATTTATATATTTAATTTTTGATTGGTTCAATTATTATGATGGAATTTAATGTTCACATTAACACAACTCATATATTGCAACATTTTGAATACTCTATGCAACTTTAAATGATTTGTTGCCAATGTAGATCATTTGTATTTATTACTATTGAAATTGATCACTCTAAACAATGGTGTAATCCAAACTCTAACCATACTACTACCTCACCACTTGTTCTTATACTAGATTGAATATCTTCCGTATCTGATGACCACCATTTCTGTTCAGCTTTTACTATCCATTTTATTTTCTTTCTTGGCATTGGAACAAAGGACATGACGTGATGACATCCCACATAGTTGGGCCCCTCGGCACACTAGACCTTTGAAGAGATGCCCAATCTTTGAGCACATTCAACCAACCAATCTTTGAGCCTGTTCAACCAGTTGATACTTATCCTCCACTGGACATTAGAAACCCTTCTATTTCAAATGTTGTTATATATATATTTGAAGGGTGAAAAAAACCCAAAAACAACATTGACGTGTCTTTACACCACTTGGTACAAATGCTAATTTATATAGATATTAATAAAATGGTAACCTCAATTCCATTTTTTTGCTAATACTATATCTTCAGTTGCGCTACACGAATATAAAAAATAAAAATATGTAATCGATATTCAAAGATAATGATTTTCGACCCAATAATGGTGTTCTTGCTAAAAAAGAGTTTCAACCTAGATTATCAAGTTATTATACATCTTGTTCTTTTTATTGTTAATAGGATTAGGGTTCCTACAACCTGTAAGGTTTGTGCCATCGACCAAGAAAAAGAATCGTGAAACCCTAAACCTAGTAGAGTTGGGTCCTTTCTTGACAACTTCCATATTTTTGTCTGGCATGTTTTTAAATGTCAACGTATAGCTCTCACTAAACTAGATGGTCACAAGCCTTTGTTGCTCTTTTTGTTGTAATCTAAGACCCACTATCGAGACCCGATTCGGCTTTGTATATATATATTGAATTGCACTTTTTTCTTTTGACTAAAAAATTAAAGGTTTATGCAAGATTTATTCTATCCCTTTCTTTTTAAAGAAGACATGTATGGAGCATGCATTGTAATGTATCCATTATTGTAATTATGTACTTTTACTTCAATTTACTTCTACGGCAATTTTTTCTTATATAGATATAATGAGGGTTTATCACTTACCGGGTGATCCCAAATGTGCAATGTTTTCACATTTTCTTCCCTTCTCTTTCTTTTCATTACATTAACGTATACATGTACATATAGTGTATAATTTATTACCACTATTTTCCTTACAAGGCACTCTTTATATGTATGTATATTTAATTTGATGAGACGATGGCTCTTTCCTCTTTCTTTATACAATATGTCTACTTTTGATTTTTTAGCTACTCAGTGCTAATAATTACTTCTCTCTATATATATATTTATAATATCAGTATTATAAGTTATTTATCTCTATTTTTTATAGGTATCAATACACAATTTTAATTTATTTCGTATAAGGTTTTTGTTCTTTTCCTTATAAATAAATTATGGTATACCCGAGAAGCTCAAGGGATCTCTGAAATGGGGAACCCTTTTCTTTCTCTTAGGTCCTAATACTTGCATAGAGGATTAAAATTTTTCATAGGAATTCTTTCCCATAGTTTTTTTCTAACTTGTACTACCAATCCCTTCTTTTGTATAACACATTACTACTGTATATGCTTTATATTGATGTATACATCCTATGTAGAAACAATTACAACAAAATATTCATTGCAACTCAAATACTATCTAGTACCTAGAATTGTACAAATTAGTAATATGACATTTCACTGTCAAAATGGTGTTTATTTTTCTTTTTTTTCTTAGCCCACATTCGCCCTATACATTTTCACAATTATTCCGACACAATCTTCCCTTTCTAGTTTTCTTTTACAAAGAACTTTATCCCTACACCAACATAAATTTCTGTGTAATATTTCGTGTAAAACACACAATTAATTTACATAAAATATTCCATTATACATGATTGATTCTATTTAAAATCACATTTACACACAGAGAATTCATACCCTACACTTATATGAGTCTTTCGTGGAAAAATTAAAGGTTTCCACTTTCCACCTAACCATGAACCATTTATCCACTAGTGCCCATGGAGCTATCCTCAAACTATCAAGAAAAATAATATCATAGTAGGAGTTTTATTTTGTAGCTTTATACCTCTTGAACCCTTAGCAACATCTTGCTAATTTCAAAAAGCTCTGTGCGTGGTGGAGGTGACCTATTTATGGGATGATGGGTTGAGTTGCAGTCATCTGCTTGGGTCGCCTCTGTGGGTCCTTGACCCCCTTGGTCGAACTTCAGCCTCTCTAGCCTATTTGTTGGTTTGACGCATTAGGTCCGGGGCTCTTTTCATTTGAAGGTGTGTTGGATATTTGTTGGCACCCTTTCAGAGCTCAACTTTGTTCCTCCTAGGTAGTGTTGGCTTCTCAATGTCATAACCTTCCCAAGCAACGTTGTTGTTGGTGGAGATTGTGGAATTTATTGTTCTAGTTGCTTCAACTCCAAAATTCTGTCAGCAGGGTGGGTCAAAGTTTGTGAAGAAGGTGGAGGAGATCCCCAAGATAGAGATTTGTGCCCCTCAAGCCTGCTCTTGTGCCTTGTAGCTAGATAATCGAGGTCTCATTGGCTAGTTTATGGGACTATGGCCATCCCCTAGGATAGTAAAATCCTAGATCGAGAAGAATTCGAAACCTCTTATTAAAGAAGAGGTTATCTCCTCCTTCTATGGAAAAGGATTTTATAATTTTTACTTTGAGAATAGGCTGGATTGAGATTTAGTGTTTAGTAGTGGTCCATATTTTATGGGGGCTCATGGGTTGTATTTGGATTGTTGGAGCCCTAACTTCAACCCAAAATGTGATGTTCCATCCTCTGTTTTGGTATGGGTGAAGTTTCATTACCTCCCCCTTCACTGTTGGAATGATGCGACTTTTAGGCTCACAGGGAACTCTCTGGGGAAGTACATCGAATGCTCAGAGCCAAAAGATGGTTTCTTCTCTTGTGTCGAGATTTGTGTGGAGGTGGACTTAGAGAAAGGTCTCCCAGCAGTTGTTAGTTTATGCATGGATAACCGGACGCATGTGCAAGATGTCGACTATGACCAACTGTCCTTTAAATACAAACTTTGTCATGAGTATGGTCACTTTGCTAAGGGCTTTCAAAAATGTTTGGAATCTTTGGAAAAGCAGTGTGGGGATCCTAAATAAAATTGGAAGTAGGTTAAGCAAAGGAAGCCCTCGAAGCATTCATCCCTTGCAGGCTTTATCCTGATCTTTAAGGTTGATGGTTCCGCCCACCTGCCTCCCTTGGGCTCGCCTTCGAGGGGGTTCTGGTCTAGCATCGAAGAATCATTTTAGGATCTTGGACTCTGCTGCCATTGTTGAATACTCTGACACCCCCCCTCCTTCCTCCTCTTAGGAGGCCCCTGCCTCTCGATATGCACCCCTAGTCCAGACCCAAAAAAGTAAAAAAGCGACAATCTCTAGCCCAAACATTGATAGCAGTTCCGAAGAATCATCAGATGAAGAGGAGGAGCTGGAGAGATTCCATTCATCATCATAAGGTCTAGGGCTATCTGTGCAACTGAGTTCAACATATGAAAGACCAGGTAATGCAAGGATGAAGAAACCAAAAATAAAGGGGAAAGAAGGAGGAAGAAAAACAAATAAAGAATTTGGGAGGAAAAAAACAGAAAAAGACAAAGAGTTGGGAGTACAACACACTATCCTTCATCAGCTAGTAGGAGCAGGGAACAAAGGAGAGGGGGAAAAGGAAATAATACGGGCCTTGATAAGGGGGCAAGATCATAAAAAAGTGATCAATGAATATAATCTCCTAGAACTATAGGGGTTTGGGTAAAATAAAAATAATAGTGGAAGTGAAATCCCTAATTAGAAAGGAAAGATCAGATGTCATCCTCCTTTAGGAGACCAAACTGGATGAGAAGACTCTCAGCTCAATCCAAAATAAGATATGGAGTAGCAACAATCTTGAAATAGTTAGTTCAAGAGGAGCATCAGGAGGCCTTTGCACGATATGGAACCCAACATAATTTCATTTGGTAAGTTCTCTAAACACTACACATTGGACATAAATTATTTTAATTCAATAGAAAAACAACTCTTCACAGTGACCAATGTTTATATGCCCACTCATTTCTAGGAAAAACAAGTTTGCTAGAAATCCCTGATGGAGTTAAAAGGCACAGATGATGGACATAACTATATACTTGGAGGAGATTTCAATACAATAATGGGAAATCATGAAAAAAGAGGGGGCTCCATTGTTTGTGA
Organism: Pinus taeda; assembly: GCA_000404065.3. Taxonomy (NCBI): domain Eukaryota; kingdom Viridiplantae; phylum Streptophyta; class Pinopsida; order Pinales; family Pinaceae; genus Pinus; species Pinus taeda. The sequence continues at coordinate 356,894 of APFE031245182.1, read as the reverse complement.
CAACTTATAGGAGCATATGGAAGATCTAGTATTAACTCTAAACCTCTTTGATGTTAAGCCTATTTTTTTTTGTATACATGGAACAATAAAAGAGTAGGACTGAGCCATATTGCAGCCCGACTAGACAGTTTCTTAGCCGCTAACAATCTCCTAATCCTAAATTTCAGCCTCAAATCCTCTATTTTTTTTTGGTCTAGATTTGATCACCGATCGATCAGTTTGATAATTTCCTAGCCCTTGGATCTAGGCCCTATCCCCTTTCGCTACTTTCCCCTATGGTTGGAAGTAGCCAAATTCTTGGAGGTGGTTTTCCTCTCCTTGTCGGGATGGATTGAGGGAAGCCCAATAAATATTTGGGAGTCAAAGATCCATAGACTGAAAGATGACATTAAAAATTGGATAAAGGAAAATAAATTTGGCAGACAAAAAATATTAAAGAGATGGAGGAAAAACTAGCATTAATCCATGGACAAATGGAATCTACTCTGGTAAAAGAAACAAATTTCCAAAAAGAAGCAGAGATATTCAAAACCCTCCACACAAACCTTAGGAGGGAAGAGGAGTATTGGATATTAAAGTCTAGAAATAATTGGTTGAAGGCTGGGGATAGGAACATAAAATGCTTCCATAAACAAGCCAAGTTCAAAGAATCGAAAAATAATATAACTCAGAACAATCATGGGGGGAAAACTATCAAAACTTTTGAAGAAATTAAGAGAGCATTATGAAAATTCATATACAATAGATCATTTGAGTGATCTTGACAGTGAAGATTTCTTTCGAGAAGGTATCCGAATGATGATGACGAAAGAAATGAATAGAGCTCCTATATCCCCCCTGTGGTAGAAGAAATCAGGAGGGTCATTCTCTCCTTCCCCCTTGATAAGGTTCCCGGTTCGAATGGTTTCTCGACCAGCTTCTATCAATCCTTTCGAGAAGTCTAAAAAAGGACCTATGTAGATTGATGGGTTATTATTTAAAGTTCTTCGCCATGGGGGGTGGCATAAATTCTTCCTTCCTGGCTCTAATCCCAAAGAATCGAATCCCTCCTCCTCTAGATTGCTTCTAATTTCCCTCTGTAATGTCTCATACAAAATATTCTCAAAGATGATGGCCTCCTGACTTAAGTCTCTCTTGCCCTCTTTGATCTCTGACAACTAGGGGAGGTTTGTCCCAGGTAGGTAAATATTTGACAATATTATCCTCATCTAAGAAGCACTTGATTCTAGCTAGTGCAAGGCTAATCATAAAATTGGACATGGAAAATGCTTTTGATGGTGTTAAGCATGGGTTCTTGATAAAATTTCTCAAGAAAATGGGGTTGGATGAAACATTCATTAGATGGGTCAACCTTTGTATTGCTTCCCCTTGGATTTCTCCTCTAGTTAATGGTCAGGTGGTGAGATTCTTAAAAGCCTCGAGGGGCCTTCGTAAAGAATGTCCCCTTTCCCCTTTCTTATACATCATCATGGTGGATGCCCTGTGTAGGAAATTGGAATATGAAAGAGAAACTCTCAAGCTTTCAGACATAAGGTATAAAGAAGGTATCAGAAGCATAAATCATGGGCAGTTCATGGATGATACAATTTTGATGGGCGGAGCCTTGGTAACAATTTCTCGATGGTTCAAAAGAAATTTAGACAAATTCCTTATTGCATTGGGGGGAGCCACTAATGAGAATAATAGGCACATCTGGAATATATCCAAACAAAAAGAGAAGAAAGTTAAAAAATTTCTGGGTTTAAAGTAGTCAGAGATTGGAAATGTTTTAATTATTTAGGGGTCCCTATATTCCTAATAAGGTCTACTCCTAATGTTTGGAAAAAAATGTAGGGTAAAATGAAAAACAAAATTGTAAATTGGGGAGGGATATGGCTCAATAACATGGGAAGGGAAATTCTAGTGAAGTCAGTCTTGTCGACAATCCCTTTGTATCAGTTTACTATCCTGCAGGCCCCCAAGAGCATTTTACATCAAATGGGGATGTATATAGGGAAATTTATGTGGGAAGGAGGAAGAACAAAAAACAAGAAGTATCAGTTGAAATTAGAAAATGGTCAGATCCCCGAAACAACATGGTCACTTGGGAATAAGAGACCAGGGGTTAGAAAACATGGCAATGAGAGCAAAAATGTATTGGAATATGATTATGAATCCGAATCAATGGTGGAATCAGGTGATGAGAGCCAAGTATTTAATTCAACAAAATTATAGAGCAAGCAGAACAAACCCAGGCTTGGGCTCCCCCATAGACAAGTTGATCAATTCCTCCATGGACACCATTAAAAATAATGTAAGAAAAGTCTCGGGGAATGGAGCCTCCATCAAGGTTTTCACATATTCGATTATGGACCTCGAGCCCCTATGTTCGGATCCTTCCTTGGTGGAACTAATATCTTTCATGAGATAAGGAGGGGTGGAAAATTTGGACCAGATATTAGATTGGAATCAACAAGGAGGGTAGAAGGGATGGAAGAGAGATAACATTCCCAAGGCTCTTCTCCACCAAAGAGATAAGATAATTAAGAAACTAAGAGGATGTGCCCCCATTGCTCTCACAATTGAAGATAAGTGGGGATGGAAAAATGTCAGCTACACTGTCAAGGAAGGGTATTCACACTTGCTCTTTAATTCCCATGTTCCTCATAAACCCACCATTTGGAATAAAATATGGAAAACTAATGCTATTCCAAAGGTCAATTTTTTTTGTTGGCTACTTTCGCATAAGAAAATCCTCTCAGCAGAGAACCTCCAGAGGCGGGGTTAGATTGGCCCCTCAAGATGCCTGGTATGCGAATCTTTAAAGGAGTCTATTCCCCATCTCTTTTTCATTGTTAGGTGGCTAAGGTAGTTTGTTCAATGGTACTCAACCCTCTATACAACATAGTTTCATGGCCATTTGATCTCTTGATGTTATTCAACTCTTGGCCTAAATTCTATTTGGGCTCCCTTCAGGCAAAAATAAAGTTCAAGGATATGTGGTTTTCTCTTCCTAAGTATCTATGTTGGCAAATCTAACTATCAAGGGACAAAGCTATATTCAGAACCACTCATCCTTCTACCAGGATAACAACCACGTTAGCCCTTTCATTGTTTATGGAATTTCATAGATTAGAATCAAACCATTCTTTGGATGAGTTCAAATCTGCTTAGATGGTTCCATGGGTTGGCACCCCTGCTTCTCAACATTCAGCCAAAGATAACCCTCCTAGTGCCCAGTGGATTCTACAACTATGTTCTGAGGGGTTGGTGGAATGAATAAGATCTTTGAATCAATGGACCCTTCAATTTGGTCGAGCATCAAAAGATAATCCTAAGGTGGTCGGAGGGGGAGGGATTCTCATCATTCCCAAGGAATCATTGAAGACAAATATTCTTGGGGCCTCAGTAAGAAGAAAAATAATCAAGCTGAAGCTTATGGTTTTTTTTTTTTTTTTGGCGTAACATTGTTTCATAAAAAGGCATTAGAAAGATCTAGGTCCTAGCAGACTCAATGTTGATTATAAAGCATATGAACCATAGATCAACAACAAAAAATATGAACCTTATTCAAATAATTAAGAGATCCCAAGGGATGATCCCCTTATTTTAGTTTGTGTCATTTTCTCATTTTCAAAGAGGGAATAACAAGGAAGCAGATAAGCAAGAAAATTTGGCTTGCCAGTTGAAGGCAGAAAAAAAATATAGTGAACGAGGTTGAGGAAATGATATGCATTCCCTAATCTTATTAACGAGTTTATACTATTGGTCTGAGGATGGAATTCTTGCCTCATCCATGAGGTCAAAAAGTATTAAAAAGTTGGATTTTGCAAGATTAGTTGGTCTTAGTTTTTCATTACCCCCACCTCACCTCACTCTCTCTCCCACCCCTCCCCTTCCTCCCTCTCCCCTCTTCTCCTTTTTTCCCTCTCCTTGATATCCTCCATCACCTTTCCTCCTCTCAGCCCGTTAATCCTCTTATTCTTATCTCTCTTCCTCTTCTCTATTTTGTTAGGGCCCCCTCCCCACTCCTTGGTACCTGTCACATCAAACAATGCTTGGCCGATCCTTTCCTTGTGCCTCATGGCATGGGTTACCTTATTCTGCCACAACAACATGTCTACATCCTTCATGGAGGTACTACAATTGGGCTCAGGAGATCGTAGTTCGGGAGAATACACCCACCTCAACATAAATTCTGTTGCAAATGTCGACGTTCGAGTATAGCTGAAGGCATGTTAATGGAAGATTGGGAGAAACATTTATATCCTCGGCTCAAATTTTCTCTGTTCGCTCATGGGAAAAAATTATGGGCGATGATGAAGGAAAAAAATAAGACCTGTGAATTTATGGTTGTTAGTTGGGAAATTAAGGATGATTATGGGGATTCCAGCTCAATTAGTATTAATCTCCAGTACAACATCTATATCCAGATCCACTCCTTCTATTTAAGAGTAATAGTTTGATATGTTATTATGGGTTAAGGATTGTTTTTGCTCAGGTGACCTCTATGAAGGCCTAACGGTTGAAGCTTGGGACTCTGAGCATCTGTTGCGGGTTCTAGGTCAAAGTGCTAGCATTTGGGGGGGTCTCTAGAGGAATTTGTAGCCACAAAGGGAATCTAAGTATCAACTTACTTCTATATGTCAATTTACAGAGAGGTCGTTCCCTGAGAGAGGCCACGAATTGTGGGGATAATAAAAGTTGAGTAGGGGTTCGAGAGTATAACTACGTGGGCATTATGAAGTTGGAGGTCTTTGATAATTTGGAGTTGGGGGTTTGTGGAATTCTGGTAAATGCCATGAGTGTGCACACTACAAAGAATAATTCTTTGTTCATCTCCTGGGGGTGTTGTCGGCCTAGGACTAGAGGGTCGATGGATGGAAAAGCAAGGGAAGGCAAAAATAGTAGGCAGGCCTATAACGACAATGCGAAGGAACATTTGGTGATTCAGGAAGGTTTGGAAATTCTGCAACATTGTATCCAACAAAAAAAATTTAACACTCTGGCCATGCATGAGAAACACTTGGAAAAGAAGGAGCGCATTCGGCATTTGGAAGACGAGGTGGATGCGTTGCATCAACAAATTGAGCTATTGAAGCTCAATATGGAGGAGAGCAGCAAGAGAAAGGAAGAAGAATTCACTGGCATGGATTTGAACAATTTAGCGCTAATGGAAGAATAATCTGTTCACTCACTTGTTTTTGTAAAATGTTTTTGAATGACACACTATAAATGTATATACTTACTATGTCATTCATGTTGATTGTATATCCATAGGATACCATAAATGAGAATTTTTGTAAGAAGCATCAGAAAAAATCTATGGGAAGGGATGGGGAACAATGGATGTATTAGAAGCCCTTAACAGACTTGAAAATATGATATAAAAGCACTACTCATTTTGGTTAAAAAAAATCATGCTAATTTCTTTGTGTTCTACTAGTCTTTCTTTCCCACTGGTATTTATTTTTCAAGAACTAACTTTATCTCCCACAGATCTTGATTTTTACAGGTTTCACACCATGGAATTTATCTTCGTCCATTATTTTTTGTGGTTTCTTAATCTGTCTTTCTTCTCTTTCTCTCCTAGAAGAATTGACAAAAGGAGGATTTCTTTGTTTTGTTTCTATTGTGCTAGGCATAACAAACTCCAACTATTTTTCCTAACAACTAGGGAATAATCTCTTCTGTTAACCTTTAACTTTTCCTTGACAAGATTATAAGCTTAATATAATTTCCTAATTTTTTCTCTTGCCAAATAATATTTTTTCTATAATATTCATCACATGTCAATTAATTTCTTCAATCAAAATTAAATAGACTAAGCCATGTAGTAATTTCCCCAAGGGTATTACAAATTTTCAAATAAAATAAAGCTTTCTATGTTTGCTCAAGTGAGATTTTACATAACGTGTTTATGTATGCTTCACTCAATGATAACATGAATTTTTTTAATGTTATTTGGTGGACTATTTATTTTAAGTAGGATATTTTTATTAGTTGTATCATCTCTTAGTGATGTTTAGAGTTTGGGTAGGAATTTATTGCCTTTTCTTTAATTTTTAATTATTAGTTTGGTTTACATCGAGTCTCTTTTACAAGATAGTGTGTTTAAAACTATTTTATTAATAAATAATGTGTTGAAAATTACTTTATTAATAAAGAAATTTAATATTTAATAAAAAAAAAAATATAATTATTACATCAAGAAAAAATTTATATCATGATGATGAACCATAGTAAGTGGTTCGAAATGCATTGACTTGAAAATCTGTATGTGATTTTTTCTGGAAAATATTTGATATAAATCATGAATCACAGAAGCCTACATTATGAAATTTTAGTAGATAAAAAATGTTTACATAGACATAAAGAAAAGGGTATAGAGAAACATAGGAACATTACCTATGAACATAGTGGCCTTAAAGTCATTGAAGAATCTTATTTATCCACCTTAGAAGCCCAATTAAAGAAGAAAAAAAATACCTTAAAGAAACATAGGATCATCACCTATGAACATAGTGGCCTTAAAGTCATTAAAGAATCGTATTTAGCCACCTTTGGGTCCCTTTAGAAGCCCAATTAAAGGAAAAAAAAAACAAAACCTTAATTTTTTTTTGGGGGGTGGGGGGCATGGGGTGGATAGATTAATAGAAGGGACAATATCCTCTCTCTTTAGTTTCACCATGATGCCCAAAACCTCAATTGTGTCATTTTCGACTTTAAAAATACCTATTAAGGAGAGATATTCATGTTAATCTTAATGTTGTATGAGGGCCTCTTTTATTATGATAAAGTCACACTTAGCAATTAGTTGTTGATGACAAGTGATTAAGTATGTAATTGTCTAGTCATTTCTTTTATTTAACCTTAGATCCTAATAGGCATATATTTTTTCCCAAGAAAGAACCTTGTAATTTTTATTAATAAAAATAAAAATTACATTTTGTAGACACACATAATGTGTATGTATCTGAGGTCCAATAAAGGATTAAAAAAAAGAAAAAAAAGGGGTATGAGGAGCAACATGCGAGGTCATCATACAAGACGCCTCAGAAAATAAAGCGAAAAAATAACAAAATGTGTACATAAATTATGGCTAACTTGTGGCAAGTTTCTCTATTTTTCCTTTTCGATTATGCATTTTTTTCCAACCATTAGGATTGGGTTCAATAAGCACCAACACCGATTCTTGACTCACATGTGAAGCCTCTTTATCAAAATTTGAACTTTATGATACATTTGTTCTTTTGGAGCCACCAGATCCATCCATTGTCATAGAGTCTTCAGTTTCCTTTTCTACCTGTTTCACAGTTCCAATGGATTGTTGTATCAGAGCGCCCCCATCTTGGATAACATCCAGTAGGTCTGTTTCACTGGTTCCTTCTTGGCCTAGGTGGAATTATTTTTCGTCATCTTATTTATCCTCAGAGGGGCATTATTAGGTGAACTAACATCCTTTTGATCTATTTGATGGTTTTTTCTTCTTCTTGTGATTCTTCCTTTCTTGGGGGCATATATTGTCTGATCAAAAGGGAAAACTTTGGGACTAAATTTTGCCCATGGGCTAATTTTCCATGTTTTTTCCCAAAAAAATATTTGCCAATTTCCATTTTTAAATGATTTTTGAAATTCTATAGAATAAAATTGTTTTACCTTAATAATTACCAAAATTTTAAAGAAAATACTTAAAACTCTTATAAATTTTAATATTTTTGAAAAAATATTGCCAAATATTTTAGAATTTGCATATTAAGCATTATTAATATTAATTAAGGTTTCTACTTTAAGATAATTTTTTATCTTAAAATTTTCCCTAATGATAAACACAAAGCACCAAATTTGATCTATAAATTGTCATGGATATTCTATTGGACAGTTTGTCATTGCAGATCTATTAAAATGTATTTCAAAATTCGAAATCTAAACTATAAGAGTTATTTTTTCTTTATATTTTTTGATTCGTTATTTAATGAGTGATGTTATGCAATCAATAGATAAAATATGGAAAATAGAGAAAAATGATATAAAACAAACAAGCCATAGTTAACACAAGATATGATCAACAAAACCCTTTTGAGAGAAAACCTAGCTGGAAGATGAGGTTGCTATACTCTCTCTTTTTTGAATGGAAATGGATGTAAGTATAAACAAGTGAGAAATATGGCCCATGGCATGCTCTAGTACACTAACACTCTTGGTTTTATCTCTGTTTATCAACTCTTTACCACTCTATTCATATATGGAACAAAATGAAATCAAATATAATAGAACCCCTTTTTCCTCCTAATGGCTCAGTTATAACACATCTTGACTGCCTACTAGTGGTTAAGTTCGACTCCTTAACTCTTAAAGAGAGTTGCAATATTGACTATTTTAGAGTCCTTTTCATCATGATCACATGGCTATCCCCTTTTCCATGAATAACAGGGTTTGATGTGGCATCCTCTCAAATCATGGTGGTCAAAACAGGAAGGTCAACTTTCAGGTAGCATAACTTTACATACAAACTTTATTTGAGGTATTTCTTATGTCAACGGAAAGGTATATACATTTTGAATAACACGAGTTGGTGTTACACTTACGAAACAAAATTTTATCTCCAAAAAATGTCATTTAAGTCCTCAAACTACTTCCAGAAGGTTTTAGACACTAATTCGTCAAACTAGGACCTTTTTATAAAAATTATCCTATGAGTTGATTCCTCCAATTTTTCCATTCTAAAAGCATCAAGATGGATGAAAAATAATGTAGTGATCCAATCCAAATCATACCTCCCCATTTTGCGGGGATTTTGGTTCCCAAAATATTTTACTAAATGAGGTGAGGAAATTGTTCCTCTACCTTCTCCCTAAAGTATTATTTAGCCTTGCTTGGAAGTCTTCCTTTCAATCCAATTTGCGAAAGCTCATGTTTCCCCTATCTTGTAGCTTTGGACCTCCTCTACATAATTGTATCCTTTGTCAACTTTACCTAAACATATGGTGCCAAATCCTGTACAAAAGGTAGGACATGTTCTTCTTCTTGATCTGGCATGGAAATTTTATAGCGTTTTACATTTTTTGAATTCACCACTGAGTAAATGTTTGCGTATGGGGCTAGAATATTTCTATAAGCATTATCTCCCACCATTTCTATATCTCAAAGGGACCATGTCACAAATCCTTGATTTCTTACCAAGACATTGTGGCCTTTTCTTATTCAACTGTAACCATGCTTTGTCTCCCACTCTGAATAACTTCTCTATTATTTATTAATCATACCTATAATTGTATTTTTCTTATGACTTTTGTAGCATCTCATGTACCTATAAATGGATTTACCTAATCTTCTCAACAAATTTTTCTGCCTTAAAGGAATCCCCTATAAAATGTTCCCTCACTCTTCCTTCTTGTCCATATGAAATATCCAAAGGTGAATTTGGAAAATATATAAAATAGGTTTCGAATGGGGACTTACCATTAGAAGCATGGACTACTCTATTATAGGGTTGTTGTATGTATACCAAATTTCCATCCCAAGCCTTTAGATGCTTTTGGTTGTAACCCTCGAAAGGTGCACCAAAGTCTTATTGACTAATTATGTTTTCCCATTTGTCTCTGGATCAAATATTATATACCTCTTCAAATTTGTGTCCATATTCTCCCATAATGCAATCCAAAATGAATTGAGAAATATTTTGTTCCTATCTAAAGCAATGCTCCTTGGCATCCCAACGTGCACCCAAACTTGTACAAAGAACAATTTTTCTACTACTCACCCATTAATGGTCTTTTTATATGGCATTAGAACACACATCTTTCTGAGCCTGCCAACTACCATGAATAAGTAAGCATGTCTCTTCCTGGTTATTGATAAACCTCCCATGAATTCCATGGAAATTTTTTCCAAATGATGAATGGGTATAGGGAAGGGATGGTATAAACCTTGTTCCTATTACTAATTATGTTTGTACAAAAAATCATGCATTCTCTTATCAACCTATCTACCTATTTTTACATCTTGGGCCAATACACATACCTCTACAATTTTGTTGATGTTTTTCATATACCAAAGTTCCATGAAACCTTGGAGGTGTGAGCCTCTTAAATCAACCATATTCACTCACCTTTAGGAACACATAACTTATCTAGCCTATAGAGTAACCCATTCTTGAGATAGTAGTCAGCTATATTGTCACCATTATGCACATAACTCTAACTTTTCTACTACTGAAACACCTCCTTGAAGTCCTAATCTTATGTATATCCCTTTCTATGTGCATCATTGCTGAAAGGCTCCATGTGCATTAGAGTTCCCAAAGTTGTGATCTTTGATGCGGGTGGCCTTGACAACATGTTGGTGGACTTGTTTATGCTACCCTTCTTGTACTTGATCATTAAATGAAATTGTTGTAGAAACCTCATCCACTTGTAATTCCTATTCTATTGTAGCTTACTCTTGGCCTACAAATATTGTAGTGGTTGGTGATCTATGTCGATTACTATCTCCTCCCCCATCAGGTAGTGCTTCTACTTCTTCATAACTTGCAACAGGGCATAAATATCCTTGTTGTAGATACAATAGTTGAGAATGATCCATGAAATACTTCAAAATGGTAGCACACAAGCCTTTCTCCCTACATCAAGATCACTCTTGTAGCATACCTAATCACATATGTCTCCACTTTGAAGGGTTATTGTAAGTTTGGTAATTCTGCATTGGTGTTTGACTAATTTTATTCTTTAACTCCTCTAAGGCCTTTTGTTGACCCTATCCCACTGGAAACTCTTGCCACTAGCTATTGTGCCATGAAGCGATACTATTACTTATGAAAATGAGGCTATGAATTTCCTCAAGTAGTATTCTACCCCAAAATAACTCTTGAACTCATAAACATTAGTAAGAATTGATCACTTCATGACAACTTCCATATTGGAAATATCTATATTTATCTCTCCTCCACCAATCACATATCCTAAATACACCAAATACTTTTGTGCAACCTCACACTTCATGAGATTTGCCAACAGTTGGTGCTTCTTCAATGTCTCTAGCACTTGCATCAAATGTGAAATGTTATCCTCGCAGGTAACACTGTACACCGGTATATCGTCTAAATATTTGTAACAAATGAATCTAAAAAAAGGCACAATATACCATTCATTAACCTCATAAACCTAGTTGGCACATTACATCAGCTAAACGACAGAACTAACCACTCATAAAAACATTGTATACTTTTGTAGGTGATATTCTAGGTATATTATTCTCTAACCAAACCTAGTGATACTTTGACTTTAAGTCAAGTTTGGTGAAGTATTTTGCTTGTTATAATTGGTGCAATAGATCATAAATCTTATGCAGAGGTTACCTGTTCTTGAGCTTAATTTTGTTTGATGCCTTGTAATGAATACACATCCACCGAGTCCCATGATTTTGGTACAATGATGAGGGTTGACCCACATGGTGAGGTACTTCATCAAATGACACCCTGTTCTCATAACTACTGCAATTTCTTCTTACCTATTTTGCCTCTATAACAAACTATTTATACAACCCAATATTTGACAATGGAAAGTACATAAACAACTAGATCTTATACTCTACTTCCATCTTAGGTGGTATCCTTTTTGGATCCTAGAACACACCCCTATATGCCTATAGAAACTCTTCTAGTTTCTATTTATGTTCCTTAGTTCATCCGTTAATGGATGACTTATCTCTCATGGAACCTTCTGCACATTGATTTTTTCTTAAAAACAACAAAAGATGCTTCTTGCTATAACTGATCAAATTTTTGGCCTAGTTGGAACTTACCAATGAGATCTTCAACCTCCCCTTGTGTTCATTGATGATGAATTATTTTATATTCTTAATGAGGTGATAGTGGTTGACTCTTTGCATGAAGGTCACATGCCACATGTACATGTAGGGACTCCCAAACACAAATCCACACACATCAATTGGAACTACATCCAACTCTAATTCATCAACAAAATAAACACTAATAGAACATTTGATATTGCACCATTTTTTTACCTTTATCTTTTCCTCATTGCTGACCCAAACCAACAGATATAGGCTAGGTGGCCAATGAGTCTTTACTCCTATTTTGTTCACCAAATCTGCAGCTATGAGATTCGCCCATGATGTTGAGTCAAATAGAACATTAATTTTTCTCTTCTTGACATGCATATTTTTATGGAAGAGTTGTTAATTTAGCAACTCAGTGACAAATTCCAACCTTTGGACTAAATTCCTCTTTCCGAGGGGACCAAAATTGACTTTTGAAGCACTTAATTTGGATAAGGAAAAATGTATTTTTAATGATGAAACCCACATTGGCACATTTGTTCAGGTCGACCTAGAAGCAAAATGAGCAGCCCTCCAACACATATAAATAAAAGTCAAGTCCTCCTCATTTGGAATCACAATCACACAAAAAATTCTCTCTCTCCTTCATTGATTGGTTCATACAACTCAAGAATTGCAAGGATCTCTCGCACATGCAAAGGGAAAAGTGTCTTTTTCTAATTGGTCAAAATTTTGATCTGCTACAGGGCATTGACCAAGGGTATTTTGACTGAGTTTGACTAGATTTTTTGTTGGATTATCTTTGTTCTACCAAGCCACATTTGTGGGCATAAAAACCAAGGAATTCTAGGCACTTTAACAACAAAATTATTACATACTTTGACCGTAGGCTTCATCATTTCTTTGACCAAGTTTGACCACTCGATTTGGACTATTTTGACTTCTAGTTGACCAATAAAGAAGGCTAAATTCATTAATTATTAACCAATCCCTTGGAGGAAATTTTTTATTGTTGAGTAGTTAGGGCACATATTGATGCTGTTGACTGTTGTTAACTTGGACAGATTTGCAAAATTGACTTTTGTTGACTCTCTCTCTCTCTTGTCTCTGGTTTGGGAAATCACTTGGCATATTGATTTGATTGGATATTGGATATTGGTTTTGGATATTGGATAGTCAAAGATTGACTTTGACTCTTGGATGATGTACTCTCTCTGCTAAATTCTTGAAGACAATCTAATAGAATAAGAATTGCAAAAGGTTTTCCCCCTTGTGGGGCTTTTTCCTTGGTCATTGAACAAACATTGTGTCTCTTAACTATTGCTTGTCTTTCATTATGCATATTATATAATTTTCTATCTACTATTGCTCTAATGTTATTGGTTAATTGAAGAAGTGGAAATTGTAAATTGGATGTTATTGAATATTGTTTGAAGTAATAGTTGCAGCATAGAACAATAGTTGAAGAAAAATTAACATGGTATTAGAGGCGAGGTGAAGAAAATCCCAAGAGACATAGACCAAGAACATCCCTCTTAGCTAATTGAAAAGTCATTTTGATTTGGTAAAAATTTCTACCTCGTATAATGAAAAGCTATATGGTTCATATAAATTTGCAACTTGTAAGACTAGGATTAATGCCACTTTAGACTAGTATGCTGTCTTGGTGTGTGTGGAAGGAAATATTTCAGCACCACCAAAAAATGCGCCCAAAGTTGTCAAGTCCAAGTACAAGAAAGGTGAGATTAAAGCTAAACATATAATTATTGATCTTTAAGAGATAATATACTTGTTTATATTTATTCTTTGAAGACATCTAACAAAATGTACGATAAGATTATTGGCATTTATGAAGTGAACAATTCGAGCCACAATATGGATTTGAAAAACCGACTCAAGGAATTTAATATGCACAAGGGAAAGACTATGCAGTGATTCTTCATGAGAATGACTCAAATCAAGGATCAAATCCATATTGCTTAAGAAATTGTACCTAGTAGGGAATTGGTTATGACTGCCCTTAGTGGCCTTCCTTCATCATGGCACATGTTCATTACTTCTATCAACAATAGTGAAATGATCCCTTCTTTTGATGCGCTACTTTCTCTATGCAATCAAGAGGAAAGAATGATGATATCTAGGAGAAGAATTCAAAGGCCAAATGATGGAGGACTCATTTCCTTCATTGCTCAAGGGAAGAAGAAGAATAAGAAGAAAGGAAAGGGGAAACCATATATTGTAAGAAGACCTCCTCAAGCCAATCGAGACTCCAAGGACTAAAAAAGACAAGATAGAGATCTTGAGTGCTACAATTATCATCAAAAGGGTCACTATGCTCGAGATTTCCCTAAGAAAAAAAGACGCTCCAAGGAGAAATACTTCAAGGTCCTACAATAAAAATGGTGGATACAACAACAACAGGTCGCATGATAGAAGCGATTATATAAGAGATGGTAGAAGGAATTATAGAAGAAGAATTTACTCTCCCGATAATCATGAAGAAGGAAATCATCCACAAAAGAGGTCAAGAAATTCCAGGTATGAAAGTAATGCTACTAATCAATTTGAATATATCATTAATTTTGCACTTTCTAGTTCCTCTCTTCCAGATACTTCGGATAGTTGGTTGGTTGATAACGGGGCCTCTCATCGTTTCCCTGGGTGTAAGGAAGTTCTCTCCAATTTTTTAGAGAGGGAGTCAAGTTTGAAGATTATTCTTTGAGATAGCTCCACTCATCCTGTTAAAGGTGTTAGGTCTATCAAATTTCACTTGGACTTTGGGGAATCTATTTTACTTCATGATGTGATGTATGTGCCCAAATTGAAGAAGAATTTGGTATCTATATCTGCTTCGGAATACAAAGGAATGAGGATTGCTTTCATCAAAGGAAAAGTACTTACTTGGCCTATTGGATGCTCTATGAGAGATGCTTTCACATTAGGATCTAGAGTTGAAGGAATCTATAAAGTCACTGGAAGACCTCTTCTATGAATGGTACATGACATGAATATTCAAAGCGAGTTGTGGCACCATAGATTGGCCCATCTACATTATGAACCTCTTTCAAAATTGAAGAAGTTGGTTTCTAGGATTCCTAATGTTCAATCCCATCATGATGGAGTGTGTACATGATGTGCCAATGGAAAGAAGACAAGGGGACCATTCCCCTCTAGCCAGAACAAGTCTAATGACATCTCCCATCTCATTCATTCTAACATGTGTGGTATGATGCCCATACATTCACTTGGTGACCATCTCTACTACATTACCTTCATTGATGATTTATCAAGGAAGACATGGATATATTGCTTGAAGCATAAGGATGAGGCTTCAATATGTTCAAGGACTTCAAGGCCTTGGTCAAAAATGAAACAACGAAGAAAATTAAGATATTCAGGTCCAACAATGGTGGAGAGTACATTTTAAATGAATTGATAGACTTTTGCAAGAAAGAAGGAATCAAGAAGGAGATGATTGTGCACTATAATCTTGAACAAAATGGAGTGGATGAGATAAAGAACAAGTGTACTATAGAAGCTACCTGAGCCATGCTCCATGATTAAAATTTGTCGAAGGTTCTTTGCGTGAAGCAAAAAATACAATGGTCTATGTTCAAAACAGGGTACCTCATCAAGCATTGGATAACAAGACTCTAGAAGAAGTATTCACAGGTGTTAAGCCCGACATTTGTCACCTCCTTATATTTGGTTTCCTCATATATTTTCATGTGTCGAAAGATAAAAGAAACAAGCTGGAAGCCAGTGGAAGAAAAGGTACGTTTCTTGGGTATTGTCAAGATTCTAAAGCATTTAGAATATATATTCCTAGTGAAATGGAGGTTGAAATTAACAGGGATGTAACATTCGAGGAAGATGCTGCCCTTAGGAAAGTAAGGGACCTTCCTCTGCCTCCTCCTCCTGAGAAGGAAAATGATGATATAAATATTTTAGAATGTCCTTTAGTGCCTGAATTTGAGAAATATATTTTTGATGATCCCATGGAGCTTATGGATCCCTTGGATCCTCCTCCATGTGATCTTCCTACCAAGAAGAGGCCAATTTTCCTTCAAGACACATTATAGGATGTTGAGAGACATATTCCTCCTAAAGGGACCTTTAGAGAAATTAAGAAGTCATGGAGGTACTAGGGATACGTTGTAGCTATGAGTAATATGATTCAAGTTGATGCTCCTACCTTTGAAGAAGTCATTAAAGAACAAGTTTGGAAGGATGCTATGACCAAAGAATACAAATCAATTATGAAGAACGACGTATGGGATGTTGTGCCAAGACCGAAGGGGAAATCCGTGATGACTTAAAAATGGCTATTCAAGATCAAGCATGGAGATGATGGAAGTATTGAGAAATATAAGGCAAGGTTCGTGACAAAATGATTCTATTAAAAAGAGGGAGAATATTATGATTATATATTTTATCTTGTGGCTTGATACACCACCATTTGTTTGATAGTTTCCCTTTTTGCAAGTCAAGGATGGAGCCTTCAGAAGATGGACGTGAAGACATCATTTCTCCATGGAAAGTTATAGGAAGAAGTTATCTTTGAGTAGCCACAGGAATTTTAATTAAAAGGAGCAAAAGACACATGTTTGCAGGTTGAAGAAGGCATTCTATGGCTTGAAGCAAACCCACAAAGCATGGTACATTCGCATAGATAGTTGCCTGGTGAAGCTTGGATTCACAACAAGTAGCGTCGATCCCAACCTCTACTTCAAGGTAGTCCAAGGTATGCCTCTCATTTTGGTATTATATGTCAATGACTTATTGTTGATAGGTGAAAACCCTCTCATTCTTGAATTTAAGAGGGATTTGGATTCTGAATTCAAGATGAAAGATCTTGGTTTGATGCACTATTTCCTGGGACTAGAGGTGTGGCAAAGGCCCGATGAGATTTTCCTTTCACAAGGAAAATATGTTGTGAAACTGCTAGAGATATTTGACATGGTTGAATGTAAGTTCCTGCTTACACCTATGGAGATGAATTTCAAGAAGCTATGTGGAGAGGCTATCGGACTAGATCTACCAAACCCTTTTGACTATAGACAACCAGTTGGTGCTTTAATGTTCCTCATGAAAACTCGTCCTGACATATGATTCACAATTAACACTTTGAGTCAGTTTATGACCAAGCCTCACCATGTACATTGGATTGTTACTAGGCATGTATTGAGATATCTACATGGGACTATCAACCTTGGACTGAGATATGACACTAGAGATGTTAGACTAGATGGATATATGGATGCAAATTGGGTTGAATGTGTTATCGATAGGAAGAGTACTTTTAGATGATATTTTAGTCTAGGATCTGCTGTGATATCGTGGATGAGCAGGAAGCAGAAGTCTGTAGCCCTTACAACAGATGAGGTTGAGTATATTACAACCAGCCTAGAAAGTTGTGAAGAAATTTGGTTGAGGAAGCTCTTTGGAGAGCTATTTGAGTAGGTCATGAACACAACAATTATCTATTATGAAAACAGAGTGGGATTCGTATGTCATACAACCTTGTGTTCCCCGACAAGTCCAAGCATATTGAGATCAAATATCATTACATGTGAGACATGGTACAGAGAGGATCCGTTAGACTCCTTCACATTTCGATAGATGAGAAAATATTTGATATCCTCACCAAGGCTTTTTTGAAAGGGAAGTTCTTGTTCTTTAGAGAGAAACATGGAATAGTTGATATGACCCTTTCAGATAAGGGTCCTGGATGATCAAGAACATTGAGCAATGCTCTTCCCCCCTAGTTGAGCTCCTAGGGTGAGGAATGGAGTTGATGGACTCCTGGGGATGAGAAGGCTCTAACCGATAGGGTGTAGATACCTTGGACCTTCCCTAGTCACAATATGCCCCAGTTAGTGTCATTCCCACTCTGAGGGATAACCTCCCCATCTAGCCAATGGGATGAGGGACTTGGGATAGAGTATGATCCTTACCCCTGGCAGTAGTTGGATCTTTCCCAAGTTGGTGGATGCAAGTGATATACCATCTCACTATTTAGGGTTAAGATGGATGACCATGGACAATATGATGGAGTGTGATCCTTACCTTTTTTAAGTTGATCTCACCTATTGTTAGGGACTTTGGGAAAGAGTGTGATCCCTATGCATTGCGGTAGGTATGATCTCACCCATTATCTTTAGTTCCGGGTGGTAGTTATGGCTCCCCGATGGTGATGATTTCAGGTGGTAGATGAGTCTCCCCAATGGTGATGGAGTCAATGTGGTAGCTAGAGTTACCCTGCAACAATTCTTCTTCTTTAGATTCAAGAGTGTTCAACATGATATGAGCATAAACAAGTAGAGATGAGAAGGGATACACATGACCTGGTGCCAAGATACATATGTTGATCACTTGGTATAGTTGGAAGTTATCCCTAGCTGAGAGGGAGTGTTAATTTGGCAGCTTAGTGACAAATTCCAACCTTCGAACTAAATTCCTCTTTCTGAGAGGACCAAAATTGACTTTTGAAGCACTCTGTTAGCGCTTGATATTTCACCTCAGGCTGAGAAAGGCAAACCTTCAAGGCAACATCAAACCATTTCACCTCGTAGCTAGCCCTACGGGGTATGAGAAGGCTCTCTCCAGTCAATCTCGTTAAATTTTCAATGGGAAGAGATGACCAATCAAGGT
>APFE031245182.1:307437-320001 GCA_000404065.3 Pinus taeda | reverse complement strand
ACTAGTGATTACCCCATTACTATTGTAGTTGTATCCCTTATTAATACTGTTGTGCCCCTATTGTCCCCATATTTTTATTACTGTGCCCCATAGAATCCCTCTTTTGTTATTTTTGTGGCTTTATATTAGTATTGTTAGGTCGGCTGGGTTATATTATGACTCCTTAGACTCCTATATATAGAAAGGAGGTTTTGTCATTGAATCATCCAAGAATTGTTCATTTCTGTAATGTAAAGGAGGTTGTCCCCTCGAAGAGGCTGAATTCTATGGCGTTGATATCTCTTTTCTATCTTTTTGTGAGCTGATTTCCTAACATTATTTCAATCTTCCTAAATTCTGTGGTGTACTCTTGTACAATCTTCCCCTCTCTACCTAAAGTAATGCCATTGAATCCACTGGTCCTCCACATACCTGTTAAGGTAGAATTGTGACTTCATTAGAGTTTTTAAATCCTCTCACTTAGTTACTAAAGGATATCTCTCCAGTCCTAGAGATTCCATATGGCTATTCCACTAGGTCAAGACACAACTTTCTAATTTTAGATGTGAAAATGAAATTTTATGTTTTTCCTCTATGTGGTTAAGACTAAAATAAACCTTTAACTGCTACAACCAATGATTTAATTTTAAATCATAAATATCACCTTGATGTCTTGAAGTCAAACTCTACTTTCGTATTGAGCAGGGACTATGGATGGTTCATGACATTGAATTGGGTTTTTCCTTTTTGAGTTTTTTCTTAAGCCCCCTCTTTTATTCTTCCCAATCCCTCAGTTTCCCATGTGATCTAACCTCTAAGTTGGAACCTTTGTATTCTCTTATGCCCAACTTGTTTGCCAGAGCCACAATAAGAAGACTCACGTTAAGTACAACTCCCATGAATAGCTAAATATTACTTCTATGATACTAATATGGTACATAAATTGTGATGAGTATTCCGCTGGATAGTTCGTCATAATAAGTCTACTAAAATCTATTTGAAAATTAAAAACTCACATTATGAGGGTTAATTTTTCCTTACATTTATGGATTCACAGTTAACTATTGTGTAATACTTATGAATGTAATAGATAAAATAATACAAAACAATGAAATGAAACTCAAAAACAAAAAAAAACACAAGATATGATCTCGGAAACCATTATGAGAGAGAAACCATCTAGAAGGTGAAGTTGCTATGCTTTCTCTTTATTGGGATGGAAATGGATGCAAGTTCAAAGGAGTGAGACTTGTGGCTCATGGGATGCTACAATACAGTAATTGTTGGTTCAATTTACTGGGTAAATTAAAACATGTATTTTCTTATTAATCCAGGTTGGTAGACTTAGAATCAAACCAAAGTTTATGGAAGCTTAGATTAACTAGTGTAGGAAGTAGTTGTTCAAATAAAAATAATGAAAATTCATATTACAAATATAAATTACTTAAAAAAGAAACTATGAAAATTTAATCTAGAAGCAAGAGTGAAATGAGTCTTTGTGGAGCATAGGAAATGAGGGAGAGGCTCTAACTTAAAGGTCTTGTTTGTCCTCCCTCATCACTTCGTCATAAAACATATAAAAAAAACCAAAGCAATAAGAGATCAAATGCATAAACACAATTTACAATTCAGTTCTTAATCTAGAAGGAAGATGATCTAACTTAGATGCCTTGGTTTTCCTTCATTTCTTAAACTAATTACTAAAATTAAATCATTCAAAAACATAAATGAACATGGCATGTAATGAATCTATCTATAAAATATTTATAAGAACTGCAAAGAAAAACACTATCTAAAATATTCACAATTATGCATATAATTACACTACAGTGTACTTAGCCTCAGAATGGGGGCACTCCACCCTTGTTTGGTACACTTGAAACTTTTAGCTACTGTAGATCAACGATCACATTCCATAGCAAGAACATCAAGAAAATGGAAAAAAATATCTTCAAATTATATTCAGAAGTAAAGTATTCTCAATAGTTATAATACATGTTCATATGTGTTGAATGTTGTGCTTAAATAAGCCAAAAATATATAATAAAAAAATTTAGATAAAATAACTATAACAGCTTATAAGAGTCCTAATCCATCTACTCAGGTTGAACTCATCCTTTTGGTTGCACAAAATATGGTAAAATCCCACTAAATCACAAAACTTCCCCTTTAGTTAGGGATTTCTTGGTGACTAGTCAAGTTTGACTAGCGTTGACCAACCCTGTTCTGACTCATTTGGACTATGCCAATAGGAGTCTGTCAATCCTTGGTTCCCAAGATTATCGAATATAGCTTCAATTTCCACCTAGATGTCCTGCACATACGACTTCAAAGGAGCCATTACGAGAAATCCTGTTCTAATCAAAATAATTTTTAGTAACAAATTTTTACTAAAATTTCTAAAATTTAAAAGACATAACTATTTTTACCTTAAAGTGAAATAGGAGGAAAAAATGTGGGAAAATGACCATGATATGATAGAAAATTATGGTGGATAGATGGAAAATGTATGTGGAAATAGACCAAAAATGGAGAGCCAATATCTCCCCCTTGCCAAGTCTCTAGCATGTGCTCTTGCTTGCCTCTATCTCTTTGACCTTATGTTATGGTGAAAACACAACCCCCCCATTATTGATTTGCTCAACTCAAATAATGGGGACCCTTTCTATAAAAAATTTGGCTAAACACTTTTTAAGATTATTATTTAATTGATTATCGTACGCTTTTATTAATTTTTCATTTTCTTTGTATTCTTGTTTTGATTGCTTTGTTAGAATCGATTTTTTATAAACTTCCCATTGACGCTTGTTTCGCCTCATTTGGTCAACCGGTTTGAAAATGGCACTCCTTTGAAGTCTCATCATTTATCTAGCCTGGGTTAAAAATGCATAAAATGTACAATATTGCATTTTAAATAAATTAGTTCCAATAACGCATTCATTTAAATATTATCCATAGCGATTTTTCTAACATTTTCCATTTTTAGTTATCAGACAAATTATTAACATCGGGATTAAAAAAATTCACTCCAATGTCCAAATCAAATCCTAATCTCGAAAAACCCAAACATTCAAATGGTTGTAGTTTAATTTTTTTTTCCAAGTGTCTGTTAGTTTAGATAATTCACAACTTAAACTAAATTTCAAATAAAAAATGATTATTAAATCTTAATTTAATTTAATTTAATTAATATATATTTAATTTAATTTAATTAAATTTAAATATATATATATATAACTTAATCGCATCGGAGATTTATATCGGCACATGTCATCAGACCCCAATACTCTATACTCCGATCCCCATACATCCATATCCCAATCGCAAAAACTTTAAGACAAAAAGGAATAAACATTTATTTAAATATATCGCATCAGGGCTCTCGTATGAAACAAGTTTAATGAGCCCCTTCATCCTCCCAATATGCCGACGCGAAGGGGCATAAGGCACTTACCATAACTCTCATAACGTTAACTTTGTTTTGGTTTTGAGTTTTAAGAAACTCACTCATACGTATGAGTGAAGTAGGTTAGTACATTTTACTTTTATATTAGTTTTAATATTTATTAATTTAAATAATTAATTCTATATTAATTAATTAAATATAAAATTTAATTCATAAATTAAATTTAAATTTAAATATTATTTAAATTAGTATTAATTAGTATAATAAATAATTAATTAGATTAATTGTTAATTATAATAGTAATTAGATATTAATTAAAAATAGTTTACTAAATAAGTTAGTTTAAGTAATATAATTAGAATTATTAGAGATTAATTTAGGGTTAGTTTTTAATTACAATATTTTTAGCTCAGCAACAGAATCTCCAGACTTATGCCAGATTTGACTCATCAACTTTGAAAGCTCATAGAATGAGTTTTACTTCGCCAAATGAGGTCCAAAACGGCTTATTGGAAAGAGAAAATCAAGGAGAACATTTTTGAAGAGGTTTCAATAACAGATTTAATCATTTATTGGGTCAAAAATCAGACAGAAGATTAAGCTCCGAATTTTTAAAACAAAATCAATTTTCTGAGTTTTTTTCTTCATTTTCATTTGTCCAAAGCCTCTTCTAATTGCAGATCCATTGGTTAATAATATCTTTGCCCAATTAAACCACCCCAAACATCAATAGAGAGCTTATATTTTATTTTAAATAGAATTTGATTGGATTTGATTTAATTGCCAGAAATGATATTTTGATTGCATCTTAATTTATTTTGATTTCTTTTTGCAGGAAAACAGTGGAAGAAATATGGGGAAAATGATCTCAATCAATGAGAATGCTCCAGCAATTGAAGATCAGGATTTTTTAGCAAATAAAATTGGATTTGACGGATTTCTCTTCAACAAACTTTCCTCTCAAGAATTCCTTCACAAATATTATAAATAGCAGATTGCGGAATGTAATAAAAGCTCTCCTCTGCAATTCTAGGCTTCTAAAAGCACTACTATAATAGGAATTTAGAGTTGTAGGGGAGAGGAGAGAAAATATGAGATCTGGGATTATTGAGGATTTTTCCTTTGTATCTTGAATTATGTATGAGGGGCAGAGTTTGCATTATTGTGGCTCTAGTTTTGAAGGCAGAAGTTCAAGCAATGTAAAGGACTGTTGGAGACCAAGGTCAGAGAAATGGAGACAATAAATTGATATTTTTAATACTACTATTTCAAATATCAGTTTTGTTTTTATGATAACAAGAATATGTCATTTTATTCATGTTTGTGCACTATTGTCAATATGAGTAATTTGTCCAAATGTTGTTATTATGTATCTCCGTTCTTATGAAATAAATCCTGATTTCTGAGTAACTATTTACTCAAAAATCTGTTTTATTAAAACTAATTTATTGAATGGTAATATATTGTGAACTATTTCCACATATTATTGTTTAATTATTGGATTTACTGATTTGATAATCAATATCATTTATGTGAACTATTTCCTAAGTGTTGTTGGTTTATTATTTCAGTTAAAAGGTCTCAATAGAATGTGTTTTGATATCCATAATATCAGTTAATTGAACTACTTCATTAACTGGATATTCATTATAAACAAGGCATATTTAAATCCCAATAATTTAATTATCTTGTTCTTAGTTGGGTTAGATCTATATCTACCTAATTAAGATAGGATTTAGATTAGTTTCTTTTGCTTGCATCATAGAATAAGCTTGCATTTAGAGTAAGTTATACATTCTTTTAAGTCCTCTCCTCAAAGAGGCAGAACTTTAGTTGTGGCTTGGCTAAACAAATCAGCTTAAAGGTCATTCTCTTTCCTGATCAACAAGAAGAAGTGATATGATATCCCTGTCTATTGGTAGGTAAAGATACATCATAAACCAATAGCAATAGGGAGAAGGTAACTGGACCTAGTTAAACCAATCGGAGCCACCACACCAAACGGAAAAGGAGCTGCTTTAAAGTTCGGACTGGGTGGTTATCCCCCATTGTTGTTGCAGCGATTTTCGAGGCATCAACACTTTTGGCGCTAGAAGGAGGGCCTGAGACTTTTTGTCTATTGGAGTCTTTTCAATTTTAATATTTTATTTATTGTGATGGCTCCTCTTAAACTTCCAATTTGGAGTTGTATCCATGGACGTGCATCCTCCAATACTCCACCCGAAGTGGTAAAACTCTTATTTCAGGCAAAGTTTAATGGTAAGAGAAATTCTTCTGCTTTTAACCATGTCTTTCAATTTATTCGAAATGTTTCAAATTATGATTTTCAAGCAATTGATGAAGGCATTTTATGCAGAATTTTTACTCTCACATTTGCGGCAAAAGCCAGAAATTGGTGTAGAACTCTTCCAGTTGCCTCAATTCACAGCTGGGATCAATTTGTTACAATTTTCATTTCTATATTTGACGGTTATGATCATGAATAGGTATGTGAAGAAATTGAATATCTGCGAAGATTTGAAAATGAGTCTATTAATGATTTTAATATTCGATTTCACTTGAATTGTCTAAGATTTAAAGTTGAAGATAAACCTACGAAAGAAGAATCATTAGATTGGTTTGAATATATTCCACCCGTTCCCAATCCATATGAAATTAATTCAAGCATTGTTTCATCCCCTCCCAATATAAAGGAGAATCTCAATTTGGATGTGCAAATAAATTGCGATGAAGTGGTTTCACAAAGCTTGGAAAATATTTCTAATCAAATGCAAGAAGACAACAACAACGATTTTGGAGAAAGAACTGCCTTGAGATCTGAAAGCTACTTTGAGGTAAATTTAGAAAATCAGATTAGAAATCAGCAAGTGCAAGCAGCAATCAAAGTAAATAATAAAATGCAAACTGCTGTACAAATTTCTGAATTTTTCCATGATGAACAAATGCCGAAATCAGAGCAACAAAGCAGCCTTCTTCAAGAAAGCATGAGCACGCAAATGAATGATTTGCAATTTGAAATTTACAACGAGCATAATGCACAAGAGTTATCAAATAGAGACACTTTTAAATCCATTGTTTCAGGTTCACATTTTTCCCTTTATCCCGATATTTTTAATGATGGTAATTATTCCCCTCTTGGTATTAATGATATTTTAGAAAATACAGAGGCTGATCTAAATGAATTACCATTAAGTTTTTATCAAGATATAGAAGCAATTAATGATCATTATTTTGCCATTAATAAACATGATTTTCTTGTTCCTCCTTGTTTCGATATATTGGATGAGATTGAAGGGAATTCTAAAAAATCTTGTAAAGTCATTTATGATAATTACTCTGACATCGAGGATGTTGATTTCTATTCTTCTCAAGAGGATCCTCATGATAAAATTCATATAACATTTGAGAATGAGGAACATTTCAATTTAGAAATTATTCCAACCTATCCTCATTTTAGAGTAGCAAATTATCTTCATGATTTCACCATTCAATAAAACATTCCAATTTATGATTCATATCGTGATAAAGCTCTCATTCCTACTCATAATCATAATTCGTTTTCTAATTTACAAGTTGGAATTCAAAATTACTCAAATTCCATAATTCTGGCAAATCCTTGTGAAAAAAAAATAATTTCAAAACGATCCCAATTGTGCTGTAACATTAGTTGTAACAATAGTGGTTTCATTTTATTTTTGTTTCCTCACTTCTTTCGTTTAAAATTAGATTTTATTTCTAATCTTATTTTTCAGATTTTTAACACTTTATGCTGCCATATTGAGCACCTTACTGTCAAACACTCAATTGATGAATTGCCTTATTGGGAAATTGAAGTTTCATGTTATAACGTTGAACATCAAAAGTTGTTAACATGTCAATATCAATTGATGTTCATTTCTTATCAAAAGCTTCTACTTCCTCAAAGATAATCTCAACTAGATGATATATTTTTACAATCTGACCAACATTTTAATTCAATTAATCATTTTCAATTGTATTTAACAGATTTCCATTCATTCTTCATTAATTCATTTGAAAAATATTTGGAAACTTTTTCTTGATGGGAGATTGTTAATAATTTAACGTTTGTATATAACACTAACGATTTTTTCCAGGCCTTTCAATTTAAAACCTCATCTTCACAGTCTGGCATTTTATCTCTTCCTTTGAACATTTCCCAATCCTTAATAGAAATCCATCCAGATTTCTATGATCCAATTGGTATTCAATTGGAAAGAAAATTTAAAGAAAATGAGATTTTAATTAAGTTGCTAACAATAACTGTAAATTCTACTCACAGATTTAATTTCCTTAGTTCAATTAGATTTGTATTTTTATTACTAACATTTGAATTGTACATATATACGGGAATAAAAATAAAAGAATGGTTACATTGGAAATATGGCTATGCCTAGTTATTTTCATGTATATGATTAGAATAGGAGTAGAATTAGTTTAGTTTGTTTGTTTTATGTAGTTAATTTATTTTTAATAGTTCTGTACATTAAAAAATAAAACAAAGCAATCAGCCATTTTCATATATGTTCAGTGAAATCATTTTCTCCTTATCAGAAAGTTTTAATTATTGTTTTCTTTTTTAAATTTCTTGCAGCAATACCTCTACTCTGCCTATTTTGAATAAAGTCTTGATTAAATTTAATTGAAGTTGCACTTGGCATCAATCACCTCAAAGCCACTTTTCTTCATTTCGGGATTTCCTTCTAAGATTTTCTTTTAAAATTTATATGGTAAGGATTTGAGGATATAAAAGCTTCATGATCCCATTATCCCATGAAATGTATGACTGTCTATGATAAACTTAATTTTAACTTAATCATCATTAGTCATTCTAACCTTTTGTGGTAATCATATGAAGTTCATATTATCTCCCTCGAAATTTGCTACGCTGACTTTAATGATGTCCATTTTGCTATGTGCACACATTCAGATCTGTTTTAACATTTTTCCACAATTAGTGGCTCTATCCCATTCTAATCTTTAGTTTATTATTTGATGCTGCAATACGCATCATATTTATTTACTAAAGGCATTATTAAACAATCATTATAACAATACAGATTTCTCTCAAGTTAATTCAAAATGAGCAGAGGTAATAAATTGTTGTTTCAATTCAAAAGGGAAATCTATTTTTATATTTATTTCTGGTAAAGTTTATATTTTCTGAACATGAATAAACAGATGTTATTTAGGCTGATTGCACACTTAGATTTAGAATAAATGATGAGATGATTTTGAACAAAGTCAAAATTTTGATAAATCAAAGGAAGAATTTGAAGATTCATGAGGTAAAATCTGCAGACAATTTCCTTCCAGGTACGCATTTACAAGTTCGTCCTCATCTCTTATTAGTTTTCTCTTTTCCTTAATTTATTTTTTATTCGTGTTCTGCTTTATTTACAGGTTTTCACTTGTTTTCAAAAACTTGAGGTAAGCAGTAAACCCATTTCAAATTTGCAATAGGTTCAGGGAAATTTTACTTTTGATTCATTAGAATTTAAGCATTTTTAACTTTGCTTTTATTTACTTAGAAAACCCAATTGAAATTTCAAGGAATATCATAAGACCATTCGCATCATAAGATTTCATCAGAAGTACTTCTTAGCATTTCTTTTGATAACAAATTGTTTAATAAAAGATCTTCGATATATTACTTCGCTCATATGTCATATCGCATTTCGCATATCAGAGGTTTGCAGTTGAATATACTTCCATTATCATGAAACACCAATCTCCGATAAACGACTTTACCGATATTGCGATGACCACATAATTCCGGACCCGATATGAAATTCAAATCAAATTCATAAAAAATATCGTGTCCGTTTAATCGCAATAATGGCAGGAGCATAACTTTAAAAGGACTGATGTCTCGGATCCGATATGTTATCAAATTTTCATCATAAAATTATCGGGTCCACTCTTCATCGCATATCGACATATTGAGAATTGTTATATCGTGCGCTTAAGATTTCCGATCGCGATTTACGTCATCCATCGCATCGCCGATATCGCAATCGCTTCCTTGCATTTTTATTTATGGCCATATCACTATTCCAAATTTGCAATGCGCAATGTGCAATGTGCAAAATACAAATCGCGAGATACGGTGTGCAATGTGCAATTTGTGACATAATTGTCCCCAATCCCTGATATAACATTTCTTAATGATGTGATCGCTTCATTTCATTGCACATGTTCTCATCGCATGTTCTTAATCGGCAATTTGCCATTGCAATCTTTGATACGATAGCTTCCAATGCATGCTTCTAAGCCATTAAGATTTAATCAATATATGGCATAGTAACAAAAGTGAAGTCTTGCAAATTAAACTTGAAGCATGGTGAAGAAACATGTGATGTGAATCATCCGATACGGCGATTTGTTATTTTAAAAGCGAGCTTGGGTAACCACTATGGGAGAAAAACAATTGATGAAAAAATTGCAGCACACAAAATCATTTCAATTTCTCATACATTTTAGTTTTAAATATATAATTCCATAATTAAAAAATGGAATTCAAGACCTCTCTATCTTCATATTTAAATTTTATTATCTTGGATTTGGTCTTGATTCTAGACAATTTATAAAATCATGGAGTTTATATGAAACTTATAATATTTTGAGAAACATTCGTTACTGCAAATTCTCATTCTTATTTCTGATGCATTTGTTTTAATTTCAACTCCCCTGAGCACTAAGCATTCCATTTTTACATTTTACTGCTTGCTTTAGTTTAAATAAAATAAATAATGATTTTAAGTTACAAGATTTTGATTAGTTTGACTTCTTCATGCTTTTAATGTTAATTAAAATAAGAACTCAGCTAGTTTGGAGAAACTGATACCTTTCAGGTAAGATCAAAAGAAATTATTCAATGGTAAGATTCATGTACCCATTTTCATTAATTTCCATTTCGTTACTTTAGTTTCAGTTTTGTTTTTACTGATATAAAAAATTTGTTTTGCAGTTCTCCATTTGAAGCTTTCAATCCTCTGCCGAATCAGATTTTTGAGGTCTTATACTCTTCTCCTGGCTTTATTTCAAGAAGCAGCGATAATCTTCGTCAAAACAGCTACACCAAGAAGTTTCTGAACCTTTAGTTTGTTTCTTTAAGCATTCATTTTATTAGAAAATTATCAAGATGATGCTTTGAAACAAGAAGATTGATATCAGACAGAAAGTTTTCATTGTGGCTTAATTTTATCATCACTGTTATCCAAAAGGTCTAAAGCATTTACAACCCTGCAAGGTATGATTTTTCTAAATCTCGACATAAGAAGAAATGATTACGTGATTACTTTCTTTTTCTTCATATTGTTGAGACATTGGTATAAACATTCTTGTTTGAGTTTATCTTTCGAAACTGAGATTTTCCTTTCCATTCGTAAGATTTTTTTCGTTTTTATTTTTGTTTACTGATTTCTTTCTCATTTTAGCATAAAGAATTCTTTTACTTTGGTTTTCAGTTTTGATTTTGGTAACTTTGCCATTATTTATATAGAAGGCCTACTTGTTACCTAACAATGGTCAGCATACATGGAGAAAAATTGTTAATAGTCACTTATTAGCGTTTTCTTAAATCTCTTAGTGAAGTTTGATTTTCTTATTATAAAGGTAGACATACTTAAGGAAGAGATTACCAATCAAGAGAAGTTGGCAAAGTATCATAAAATCTGGAGAAATTTCTTTTTCATCAAAATTGTAATCATTTTGAGATTTCAAAATTCTATTAACATCTTTCAAAATTCTATTATCAATCAAGAAAAGTTATTTTTAACCAAGTAAAGACACTTTACAGCAAAGCACCTTTAACTCTGAAATTGTCATTCTTAACTCTTAAGGAGTCAATGATCCTCCATGTCCTAGAAAGTCTTATCTTTCTAGAGTGTGAACCAAAAATATATTCAAAAACTTAAAAGATAAGAGGTCTCATCATGAGCCTGCTTACCATGATCATAGGGGAAAAATACGCTGACATTACCAACACTGCTAAACAAACCAGGGTAATGGCTTATGATTGCAAACAATTATAAGACAAGGGGTCTCATCACGAGCCATCTTGTTCAGTCCAATTTTAACCAGTGAATGGCATTGTCAACTATCTGGCTACCATGCCAGGACAATGGCTTTTAAAGATTTACTTAAAAAAATAAAAATAAAATAAAAAATAAGAAACATATATTGATGTATTTATCTCTAGGTCAATAATTCTTGAAGAGATGGGATTCTGAATCATTGATGATTAAAAAGGTAACCCTGACGAGACTATAGATGTTTGCCGGCAACAATGGTTCTACCTGTGACAAATGAGTATATTCTAAAAGCTAAGCTGTAAAGTGACCCCTGCTTTATCTCTACAACTAATTAATGACTGATATAGAGTTTCGAAATATTTTAATTTATGAGAAATTTTAAGAAAAATTACAGTTAGATGATTCTGACTTTTATTCGGATTAATAAACCTAGTCAAGCATTTCAAGCATAATTCTCTCTTCTTTAGATTATTTTACTTTAATTTTAGGAAAATCTTATTCATATCAAACAGAGATAACTGGTTCTTCTCCCGTGCGTCGCCATTGTTGTGGTGAAAACACAACCCCCTCATTATTGATTTGCTCAACTCAAATAATGGGGACCCTTTCTATAAAAATTTTGGCTAAACACCTTTTAAGATTTTTATTTAGTTGATTATCGTACGCTTTTATTAATTTTTCATTTTCTTTAGATTCTTATTTTGATTGCTTTGTTAGAATCGATTTTTTATAAGCTTCCCATTGACGCTTGTTTCGCCTCATTTGGTCAACTGGTTTGAAAATGGCACTCCTTTGAAGTCTCATAATTTATCTAGCC
This sequence comes from Pinus taeda, assembly GCA_000404065.3. NCBI lineage: Eukaryota > Viridiplantae > Streptophyta > Pinopsida > Pinales > Pinaceae > Pinus > Pinus taeda. Next base: position 307,745 of record APFE031245182.1, on the reverse strand, counting down.
CGGGTTAAAAATGCATAAAATGTACAATATAGCATTTTGTAAATAAATTAGTTCAATAACGCATCCATTTTAAATATTAATTCATAGCGAGTTTTTTCTAACATTTTTCTATTTTTAGTTATGCAGCCAAATTATTAAGCATCGGGATTTAAGAAATTCGCTCCAATTTCCAAATCAAATCCTAATCTCGGAAACTCAAACATTCAAGTGGCTGTGGTTTATTTTTATTATTTTTATTTTTCCAAGTGGCTATAGTTTAGATAATTTCACAACTTAACTAAATTTCAAAATAAAAAATGATATTAAAT